>WNWK01019062.1:0-38602 GCA_009830355.1 Cherax destructor | reverse complement strand
CCCTCCCTCCCCCACACCTCCTCCCAAGCTAGAAGCTGAAAAGGACTAGACTCTGAAATCGCCACTGCTGACCCACCCTTGTGGCGATCCGAGAACCCCAAAAACCCTATACCCTTTTATGTTCAAGTCCCTTCCTACCCTATGATTGTGTTCCTGAATGAAGACTACCTGGACATTGAACCTCCTCAGTGTGCACTCTACCCATGCCCTCTTGACTTCCGCGCACATACCATTTACATTGATCGTCAAACACTGGAAGACGGGTGCAATGATTTGCTCTTCGGCTTCGACATAAATTTTCCACCTGACTTACCTTTCCCCAAACCCTTCCCCACCCCAGATCCACCCTTAACTTTCTCATCATCCTGTAAAACAACCAAACCTTTCCTTGCAGCCTCCACTGACGGTCTCTTACTCATTCTCTGGGCAGGCGTCAGATCTTCGTCATGCTCTGATTGATTCCCCGTCCTCTTACGGGTACCTGACTGAAAATCCATGCAGTCACCCCCGTCCACCTGATGTACCTCCGCAATAATTACTTCTCCAGGTAAAGCCGGAACATCCAAAGAAACTGTCTCCCCCACACTCATCACCACGCCACCACCTTGCCCCACCACACTGGCGGCGCTCATAATCTCACCAAGAGGCTCCTCCATAATATCCCTTAACACCTCCTCTAAATGAATGTCCTCACATGATAACAGACCCCCACCAATCTCACCTCCAACATCAGTCTCTTTTATTACCTGGGGTTGCTCAGCACTTGCTCCACCAACCCCTTCAACAATTTCACTCCACATGAGTGTCTTCTCTTCCATGCCAACCTGTACTACCCTCCCTCGTTCCTCCTCGTTCACAGTCCTGTCTATTCCTTGCTGCTGTACCTCTCTTCTAGGCATCATGCGCTTCATACAATCCGCTGCTACATGCTCGTAAGCTCCACAGAGCCTACACGTTCTCCGTTGTCCCGGGTACGTAACGTAAACCTGATTCCTAAATTCTGACAGCGTCACATATGAAGGTATAGGCTTACGTAGTGTCATCTTCAGCGAATACGTCCCTTCATAGATCCCCGTCATCGGACCCTCAGACCATCGTCCCACATTCACTGTATGTATCATACCATACTCGTTGAAAAACCCACGAATGTCAGTTTCATCACATTCAAATGGTACGTTCTTGATCCTTATCCATGTGTATGTTCGTGAGACGTCCTTCATTCTTACTTGCATCGTCGAGTTTACGGTGTAAACTTTATCCTGGTACCTGTCAACAAGTCGCTTGTAGACCTCAGTAGATATCAATTTCACGAATACCCTGTTGATGCCATTTAAGGCCACTCCGTATAAATCCTCTATCTCTATGTTGTACACGTCACGAAGAATCATCGGTAGTACCGTCGCAGCGTTGCAGGGTGTATAACTCCAGTTACCATGTCTACACACACTGTGTTAGATCGTCGTCGTCCAGCCGGCTCCATGACAGCTGTCTCACTTGTGCGGAAAACCACCAGATGGCAGGCTCAGCGCCGCACAACCTCACCCTACCAAAGCAGGGGAGCTAATAGTTGATCATTTTATGTGTAATATAATGCAGAAGAAGCCACGTGGAGATGTAAGCCTTTAGGGCCTCTATCGATTAATTTTTTTTTTTTTCAGTTCGATTTCTTTCATTTTTTTGTACATAAAGAAGCACCTTTCAATTAGGTTTGTATCAAGTTTCAAAAAGATCGCAAAACAAACAACTGAGAAAAACAATATTTATCAATTTTTTACCAAACATCACATATAAAAAATTCTAGAGTCGTAGTGGGACTTGTTGAAGCTGTTCTGGCTTCACCTACGTAGTGGGACTTGTTGAAGCTGTTCTGGCTTCACCTACGTAGTGGGACTTGTTGAAGCTGTTCTGGCTTCACCTACGTAGTGGGACTTGTTGAAGCTGTTCTGGCTTCACCTACGTAGTGGGACTTGTTGAAGCTGTTCTGGCTTCACCTACGTAGTGGGACTTGTTGAAGCTGTTCTGGCTTCACCTACGTAGTGGGACTTGTTGAAGCTGTTCTGGCTTCACCTACGTAGTGGGACTTGTTGAAGCTGTTCTGGCTTCACCTACGTAGTGGGACTTGTTGAAGCTGTTCTGGCTTCACCTACGTAGTGGGACTTGTTAGTAAGTAAGTAAGTTTATTCAGGTATACACAAATACATTTACATACATTATCATACATAGCAGCATATGTGTAGAGATCCTAGGATAACCCAAAAAAGTCAGACAGTGACTTATTTCCATTGGGGTCCCTTTTACACTATAATATTTTACATTGTAGGATATATATGTTATTATATTATAAAGGATATATGTATACTAGGAATAAGGTAAAAAGAGTTATTTACATATACATGTGTGTTACCTAAAACAATAAAATCATTCTCCTCCCTTTCTGTCGCTACATTCATTAGGCACCTTTTGGTTCTCTTCTTGAGCTGGCTCATGCTATGACTGGCTTTGACATGTGCAGGCAGTCTGTTCCATTCCTTTATTGCTGTACAATAAAAGGTGTTTGAAGCCTGGCCATTGACTGTGGGAACTACAAAGTTGTGCTCTCTTCCTCTAGTACTATGACTGCTTTGGTTCCCAGCCTTGACAAAATTGGCAGCAAGATATTCTGGACACTGTTTGTGAGCAATTTTATAAACTTGATTTAATTTAAGTTGTTTTACTCTGTCTTCAATATTCAGCATATCCAATTGTTGTAATTCATCCTGGCCTACATGCTCTCTTGGACCCAGGTCCAGGATGAATCTTACCATTTGTTCTGGGTGATTTGCATCTTATCTTTCAGTTTTTTGTCAAGGCAGAGTACCATGAAGAGCAAGCGTAGTCAATATGACATTGTATAAGGGCTAGACATAGGGTCCTGCGAGCCTCAGTAGGTTGAAGCTATTCTGGCTTCACCTACGTAGTGGGACTTGTTGAAGCTGTTCTGGCTTCACCTACGTAGTGGGACTTGTTGAAGCTGTTCTGGCTTCACCTACGCATAAAACAATGCTAATCTGACATACTAATAAAAAGGTTTCTGTAATTTATCCCTATCTTTATACTTAAAAAAAATAGTTTGTGTGTTTTTTACATGTTGGAAAATATCTGACATTTTACCTCACATAAATCAAAAACTAATTACGATATCTCAAAAAACATTCCATTATAAATTAATTCAACCTTTCTTTTATGTTGTCTGTGAGTTTCATTTCATTCCTATGATTATTAACGGTTCCTGTCCAATATATAGATGAATAACTTAGTTCTGATATAATCCACGCGGAAGGTCGCGCAAGGAATTTTTTTTTTTTTCCAGCAGCAAAATAGCATTTTTCTCAGCTTTATCTTGCATTACGAGTGTATATCATAGTTAGCCCTGTTCGTTTTCTTTAACACAAGTCCCCTATTGTACCAAGGGGACCCCCAAGAGAAAACCAACATCTAGTGATATACTATGATAATTTGGAGGCGGTGCCAGGCGGCGATCATTTTATGCCACATATTATTCATTCTGGAGTATTTACTATGTTTATTTGTTATTTATATTGCCTATTATGTCATAATAGATCAATTGTGATAGATATAAAAGCCGTAGTATGGATAATAGCTGCCCCTAATGCCATGGCATGTCAGTGGCTCTCCTTGCACTCAATTTACATTGTAACTTCCGATACCCATGTAATCTGCAATGAAATAAAAATATTTCCCGGCTATCCTGAGTCAGGAATTTCTGCTGACGCAATCAAATGTTCTAGAAGGTTCTTGATTGGCTGGAAGTCTTCTTATAAGCTCCACCCACTCTGTTATGATGCCAAATCATCAATTATTATATAAGTAAGAAACTACAAGAAATTAAGGAAAAAAATCGGGGGGAAAAAAACACGAAAATTCACGAAATGTCAGCCGACCTACTACGGTTGTTGGCGTCACCATGTGTTATAAACGACCATAATTCCTTGTAGGAATGTCGTAGAACAATGATTCTTGTACCATTGTGTAGCCAGAGCCTCTTTAAGGGGGGCTCCTTGACGAGGTAAAGAGGCTATCGGTCTGAGGAATTGGACCTTTTGGTCTTCTTCCTCAGACCGAACCTAATTATCCCCCAATCCCCCCTCCCTTTTCCCATCTTCCCCATCCTCCTTTCCTTTCCTCCTCCCCCTCCTCCTCATCCCTCCCTTATTTCCTTCCCATTTTACCCTGGGAGCTTCTCTCCACAGGCATTCTAGTTCCTAGGTAGGGGAAGGGTCCGTGGTCCATTCTATTCCGTTGAGGTCCTTGGCGGTGGTGTAGTTTGCCGTGGAATCTGGATCGCCTGGGGATGTCCCAATCCCTCTCCGGTCTCCCCGGGGGTGGCCTTGGGTATCTTTCGGGCGACAGGTGTATCTCTAGAGGACACCTTTCGGATTCCAGGGGTTGGTGGGCGAAGGCGGTATGCTTTGTGGCGGATATTCCTCCTAGGAGCTATTCATCCACGTTCCCCCCCTTTTTTATTCTTTTTTTTTTATTTTATATTCTTTCTTTTTTTTCATAAAAACAAAAAGAAAGAAGTAACCTAACCATGGATGCCCTAATCCATGACTCTACCCCCGGGCCCCTTGATACCGCACCTAGTTCTGACCCTACCTTGTTAATGGATAACTCTTCGGACAACCCTAATACCCCTGTACCTGAAGCAGGTGCCAGTTCGTCAAATGCTTCAGGTCCCAGGGACCCAACGGGCCCCTTTTGATACATCTGACCTTCGCTCTTCTCTGACCTTGATTCCGCTTCCCCCTCAACGGTGCGGCAATTTTGAATCGCTCGCCCGTCTCACATCGGACCACCCCTGGTCCCTCACCCAAACGACCAAGACCCACACATGACGATTCGACACTTTCTTCTCGTTCATCTCAGAAACGACAAGCTCGTCACACACTCCCCTTAAACTCTGTTTCAAACTACTCAATGGACAAAGTTTTTACTCTGCGACTGACTTCTCCTAATACCTATCTTTCAGACCATAGTATTGGTAAGGCTCTGCTACGCCATGTTGGTAAAGATATCTCATTTCACGCTCTCAAGAGCGCACTCGCATCATCACAGACCAGAATGCTGGCCAAGACGCGATCTTTCTCTTCTTACAACCATAGATACTGCTCCTGTTACTATTGACAAGCACCATTCCCTCAATTCTTGTTGTGGTTTTGTCATTTGCCCCCACCATTGTCAACGGAATTTCCAGACATGTGGTGATGACATTTTCAGCAGCTTGAGCTCCAAGAACTCCCTATCCTTAAAGTTGACACTTTTGTCCTCCCTCCAATAAGCGAAGACGTTATCCTTGCAATATAGCTCGTTTAACGTTTGACTGCCGAGAACTTCCACCTTCGGTCTACAATGCAGGTCAACGTTTACAAGTTCGAAAGGTGACCCTACACCGCAGCAGTGTAGAAACTGCTGGCGTTTTGGTATCCAGCAAAATATTGCAGGTCCATGGCCGAATGCCCAGTCTGTGGTGCTGACTACCATGCCAGTTCTTCTTGTACTCTTCCTCCCTCTTGCCTTAACTGTCATGAGGCACATCCTTCGTATTCTCGCCGTTGTCAGGTTTACCTGAATGAGCGGGAAATCCGTTGTCTCAAAGAGGCGGAAGGCTTCTCATATGCTATGGCTGTCTCTCATCTTCGCCTTCAAGGAAACTTTCCCATATTTCCTATTCTCCATTGCTAAACGTCCCCCGCTTCTGGGGTCCCAACTTCCACGGTTCCTCTGTGGTGCCTCATCCTCAGTCACCCTGTCTCGAATCCTTTTGATGTTCTTGGCTCCGAGGTCCCTACTCGGCTTCCCATACTATCCACACTCCTCTCTATTCACTCGCACAGTTCTGAGTCTACACGTCCTCGTCCTTCACCTAAACCTCAGCGCCCCCTTCTTCTTATAAGCCCGGCAAAAATCCCTACTGCCAGGTTCTTCGCCTCCGACTAGTTCTGTAACGTGTGTGAGGTTCATCCACCTCCCATACACTACCTTCATCCCCTGTCCCCTCCCAAGTCCCTACGACAGTTTCCTCTTCTATCTCCTCGTCCTCTACTTTAGTACAGTCTATAGACTCCCCGATAGTTGCTCCTCTTCCCATTTCTAATGTAGTCTCACATTCTACATCTTTGACTTCCGAAACACTGGAAGCTATTGCAGAATATATTTCAGAGACTGGGTCGATGATGGACACTACTCCATCTGAGGTTCCTCATCTCTCTTCTTCGTTCAACCCCCTTCCTTCACAACGTCCTCCTCCCTCTGATTACAGGTCTTCCGCTGCCTCCACACGTGGACTTTTCTAACCCTAGTCCATAGCTTCCTCTCACTTCCACTTCTATTTTCTCTCCATAAATCATGGCTTATTTGCAGTGGAATATCGAGGCATCAGGGGTAAGGGTGAGCTTCAGGTGTTGCTCTCCCATTTTCCCCTATTGGGGTCTGTTTGCAAGAACCCAAATTACAATCCACTGTTATCAGGCCCTTTTCAGGCTATAATTTGTTATATTCATCGGATCCTTTTTCCGATGGAACCTTTAACAAAGTGCTCTTCTTATACGCACTGGGTTCCATACCGTCAGCTCTATGTCCCTTCTTCCTTACATTTCACCGCAGCCCGTATCCACTTGAATAAGTGGTATACACACTGTTCTTTATATCTCTCCCCTTCCGGGCATTGTCTATCCCAGATGTTGATTTTCTGGTGTCTTCCTTCCGCCACCCCTTCTATTACTTGGCGATTTTAACGCACACCACTTTCTCTGGGGAGGGTCGCACTGTGACTCCCGTGGCATTCAGTTGGAGGCATTTCTGCTTTTCCCTCCATGTTTTAAATACTGGGTACTCCTACCCATTTTGATCCCCGAACTCATTCTTCTCCGCATCGATCTTTCCATCTGCTCTTCATCAACTGTCCTTGACTTCACCTGGTCTGTCCTCCCGGACTTACATGACAGCGATCATTTCCCAATCCTTAAAGTCCCCTCTTTTTCTCCACCTCCTCATTGCCCACGCTGGCAATTTGACCGACGAGAATGACCTTTACGCACATCTTACTGAGTTTCATGAGTTCCTACCTCGCCCTCCATGATGAGGTTTTACATCTCTTTTCGCCCTCCATCTTCACAGCGGCTTCACATTCTATTCCCAAACCTCGGGCAAGCATCCTCAGAAGTGCGGCCTTGGTGGTCTCCTGCTTGGCTCGGGCAGTGCGTTTGAAATGCGCGCATGGGGCAGGTTCGGTATAACAGAACCACAGTGAGACTCCTTGATTTCAAGCAGAAGAGAGCTATAGCCGCCGTGTCATACGTGATGCTAAACGACTTGCTGGCAGATTACGTTTTACTGTCACTTTGGCTTCCCGATGAGTGCAGCTGGAAGAAAGTGCAGAAATTGAGTGGTAAATTCTCCCCCGACTCTGTTCTTCAGGTTGCTGGTGTCGATATAGCACACCCCTCTTGCCGTTGCCATGAAATTGGTAATCATCTCGTCCGCATTTCTCGGCTACATTTATGCCCTCGTCCTTTCTTCTAAGTCTGCCAGCTAGGTTAAAGCCCTTAGATTTTTCTTCTCTTAGAGAAGAATCCTATAATGTGCCTTTTACCCTTCAAGAACTGGAAGCAACACTCTGCTTGCCAATCATCGGCAGCTGGGCCAGACGGCATACATATTCGTATGCTACAGCATATACATCAGTCTGCTCTTACTGTCCTCTTACGACTCTTTAATCTCATATGGTCGCAAGGAGTTCTTCCCCAGCTGTGGAAGTCTGCTATTGTTCTCCCTTTTCGAAAACCAGGTACTACAGGACGTGATTCCTCTCACTACCGTCCTATTGCTCTTTCCAGTGCAGATTGCAAGGTGATGGAACGTCTAGTTAATAGACGTTTGATGTGGTATTTAGAGACTCCCCTAGTCAATATGGCTTCCGTAAGGGCTGTTCTGCCATTGACCCCTTGCTGCGCTTGGATACGTATATTCGTAATGCCTTTGCAAATAACCATTCGGTTATCGCTATCTTTTTCGACCTTGAGAAGGCTTATGACACAACTTGGAGATATAATATCTTGGCCCAGGCCCACTCCTTAGGCCTCCGAGGCAACCTACCATTCTTCCTTAAGGCCTTCTTAACTGACAGACATTTCCGGGTCCGGGTTAGTAATGAACTCTCCCCGGAATTTGTCCAAGCTGAAGGTGTTCCCCAGGGATGTGTTCTGAGCACAACACTCTTTCTGCTTGCTATAAATAATCAGGCATCTGTTCTCCCATCCAATAT
Source organism: Cherax destructor (assembly GCA_009830355.1). Lineage (NCBI taxonomy): Eukaryota > Metazoa > Arthropoda > Malacostraca > Decapoda > Parastacidae > Cherax > Cherax destructor. The sequence goes on along the minus strand of WNWK01019062.1, from coordinate 30,279 downwards.
TTAGTCATCCCTCTATGTGGATGACTTTGCTATAGCTTGTGCAGGTGCTGACTGTCACCTCATTGCAGTTTCCCTCCAGCATGCCATCAACCGGGTTTCTGATTGGGCCACCACTCACGGATTTAAATTTTCTAGTGGCAAAACTCATCAAATTACGTTTACTAGACGTTCAGTGGTCTCTGATCATCCATTGTGCCTATACGGCTCACGTATCCCAGAACGTGATACAGTCAGGTTTCTCTGCCTCCTGTTCGACCGTCGATTGTCCTCGAAACCTCACATTACCTCTCTGAAGGCAACTTGTCACAGGCGGCTGAACCTTCTTAAAACCCTCGCACATCTTTCATGGGGGGCTGATCGTAGAACAATCCTTCGTCTACATTCAGCCCTAATTTGATCAAAACTTGATTATGGTGACCAGATATGTTCAGCGGCCTCCCCTGCTACTCTTTCCATCCTTAATCCCATCCATCACCAGGGATTACGCTTATGCCTTGGTGCATTTCGTTCTTCCCCGGTTGAGAGCCTCTATGTAGAAGCGAACATTACATCCTTGTCCGATCGTCGTGATGCACATTGCATTTGCTATTATGTTCGCTCTCATGACCTACGCAATCCTTCCATGTATAGGATTGTTACAGATGTTAGTAGACGCTCTTTATTTGTTCGTCGTCCCTGCTTACTTCATCCTTTTTCTCTTCGTCTACATTCACTCTTATCTTCCTTTCAGCTACCACCTCTATATGTTCATGTGACATCTCCCTTTCCCCTACCCCCTTGGGAAGTTCCTGCTGTCCGTGTCTGTTCTATTCCTCTACCTTGCGCGAAAGCCCGCCTACCTACGGCGGCTTCTCGCTCTTTTTTTCTAGACCACTTCCGCTCTCATTCCCATGCCATCGCAGTATACACTGATGGTTCAAAGTCGTCTGACGGCGTCAGATTCGCAGCAGTGTTTCCGGACAGCATCGTGCAAGGGCATCTATTACCCTCGGCTACCATATTTACGGCTGAATTGTATGCCATTCTTGTGGCACTTATCCGTATTGCATCTATGCCTGTATCACCATTTGTGGTCGTTTCAGACTCCCTTAGTGCTTTACAGGCTATCCGTAAAATTGATACACCTTACCCCCTAGTTCTTTGTATCCACCTTTGGTTACGTCGTATCTCTAGCAAGCACAAAGATATTGTTTTTTGTTGGGTCCCTGGTCATGTTGACGTACAGGGCAATGAACAGGCAGACACTGCTGCGCGGTCAGCAGTACATGACCTTCCAGTTTCATATAGAGGTGTTCCTTTTACGGACTATTTTGCGGTCATTGCTACCCACCTTCGCACCCGTTGGCAACAACGCTGGTCTGACCTGCTAAATAAACTTCATTCTATTAAACCGAGTATAGGTTTCTGGCCTTCTTGTCACCAATGTCGAGGTTGGGAGACTACACTCTCCCGTCTTCGCATTGGCCACACTCGTCTTACGCACGGATATCTCATGGAGAGGTTCCCTGCCCCTCTCTGTGAGCATTGTCAGGTTCCAATGTCTGTTCAACATATTCTGTTGGACTGTCCACTTTATCAACGAGCTCACAGAATTTACCTCCAATGGTGTCTTTGCTCTGCGGCCCTTTCTTTACCTTCCCTTCTTGCTGATGGACCCTCCTTTAATCCTGATTCTCTCGTTGAATTTTTGATAGAAACTGACTTACTACACAAACTCTGAAGACTATACCTTTAGCACCTCCCTCAGTCCTACCTCGATCTCTTGCTACCCTCTCCCTGCACTATCCACTGTCTTGCTGCACTCCATACCCTACTAATCATCCATCTCCCTCTTACAACCCATTCTCCCTGCATCCTGCAATCACCTGCAGCGCTGTATGACCCCTGTGGTTTAGCGCTTCTATTTGATTATAATAATAATAATAATATTAATGTTACTGGGTTTTTGCAACAAAGTCAGTATCCTGGTCCAGTTATCCGACATATTCAATATCATCATAGGATTACAACTGAAAGGGTACTAACCAAAGAAATGAATTTAAAATGTTTATTAACAATGATAAAAGGTCTAGAGAATCAAAGTAAATCAATTTAAATTTAAATATACACATACAATAGACAGACAGCAACCACCCAGGGAGGTACTACCGTCCTGCCAGGTGACTGTGAAACAGAAACCTGAAACTGTTTTACATGATGGTAGGATTGCTGGTGTCTTTTTTCTGTCTCATAAACACGCTGGATAACAGGTATATCTAGCTACTTCTACTTACACTTTAGGTCACACTACACTGGCATACACATGCATATATATAAATACACACATCTAGGTTTTTCTTCTTTTTCTTAATAGCTCTTGTTCTTTTTATTTTCTCTATTATCCATGGGGAAGTGGAAAAGAATCTTTCCTCCGTAAGCAATGCGTGTCGTATGAGGCGACTAAGATGCCGGGAGCAATGGGCTAGTAACCCCTTCTCCTGTACAAATCTACTAAAAACGAGAAGAAGAAAACTTTATAAAACTGGTTGTCTGAATGTGCGTGGATGTAGTGCGGATGATAAGAAAGAGATGATTGCCGATGTTATGAATGAAAAGAAGTTGGATGTCCTGGCCCTAAGCGAAACAAAGCTGAAGGGGTAGGCGAGTTTCAGTGGGGAGAAATAAATGGGATTAAGTCAGGAGTATCTGAGAGAGTTAGAGCTAAGGAAGGGTAGCAATAATGTTGAAGGATCAGTTATGGAAGGAAAGAGGGAATATGAATGTGTAAATTCAAGGATTATGTGGATTAAAATAAGGGTCGGATGCGAAAAGTGGGTCATAATAAGCGTGTATGCACCTGGAGAAGAGAGGAGTGTGAAGAGAGAGAGAGATTTTGGGAGATGTTAAGCGAATGTATAGGAACTTTTGAACCAAATGAGAGAGTAATTGTGGTAGGGGACCTAAATGCTAAAGTGGGAGAAACATGCAGAGAGGGTGTAGTAGGTAAGTTTGGGGTGCCAGGTGTAAATGATAATGGGAGCCCTTTGATTGAACTTTGTATAGAAAGGGGTTTAGTTATAGGTAATACATATTTTAAGAAAAAGAGGATAAATAAGTATACAAGATATGATGTAGGGCGTAATGACAGTAGTTTGTTGGACTATGTATTGGTAGATAAAAGACTGTTGAGTAGACTTCAGGATGTACATGTTTATAGAGGGGCCACAGATATATCAGATCACTTTTAGTTATAGCTACAGTGGGAGTAAAAGGTAGATGGGATACAAGGAAAATAGAATCAGTAAGTAAGAGAGAGGTGAAGGTTTATAAACTAAAAGAGGAGGCAGTTAGGGTAAGATATAAACAACTATTGGAGGATAGATGGCTAGTGAGAGTGTAGGCAATGGGTCGAAATGTATGGGGTAGATTTAAAAATGTAGTGTTAGTGTTCAGCAGAAGTTTGTGGTTACAGGCGAGTGGGTGCGGGAGGAAGAGGAGCGATTGGTGGAATGATGATGTAAAGAGAGTAGTAAGGGAGAAAAAGTTAGCATATGAGAGGTTTTTACAAAGTAGAAGTGATGCAAGGAGGGAAGAGTATATGGAGAGAAAAAGAGGTTAAAAGAGTGGTGAAGCAATGTAAAAGAGAGCAGATGAGAGAGTGGGTGAGATGTTATCAGCAAATTTTGTTGAAAATAAGAAAAGTTTTGGAATGAGATTAATAAGTTGAGGAAGCCTAGAGAACAAATGGATTTGACAGTTAAAAATAGGAGAGGAGAGTTATTAAATGGAGAGTTAGAGGTATCGGGGAAAATGGAGAGAATATTTTGAGGAGTTGTTAAATGTTATTGAAGACAGGGAAGCTGTGATTTCGTGTGTAGGGCAAGGAGGAATAACATCTTGTAGGAGTGTGGAAGAGCCAGTTGTGGTGTAGGGGAAGTTCGTGAGGCAGTGGGTAGAATGAAAGGGGTAAGGCAGCTGGGATTGATGGGATAAAGATAGAAATGTTAAAAGCAGGTGGGGATATAGTTTTGGAGTGGTTGGTGCTATTATTTAATAAATGTATGGAAGAGGGTAAGGTACCTAGGGATTGGCAGAGAGCGTGTATTGTTCCTTTGTATAAAGGCAAAGGGGACAAAAGAGAGTGCAAAAATTATAGGGAATAAGTCTGTTGAGTGTACCTGGTAAAGTGTATGGTAGAGTTATTATTGAAAGAATTAAGAGTAAGACAGAAAGCAGGATAGCAGATGAACAAGGGGGCTTTAGGAAAGGTAGGGGGTGTGTAGACCAAGTGTTTACAGTGAAACATATAGGTGAACAGTATTTGGATATGGGTAAAGATGTTTTTGTGGCATTTATGGATTTGGAAAAGGCGATGATAGGGTAGATAGGGGGCAATGTGGCAGATGTTGCAGGTGTATGGAATAGGAGGAAGGTTGCTGAAAGCAGTGAAGAGTTTTATGAGGATAGTGAGGCTCAGGTTAGAGTGTGTAGGAGGGAAGGGGGACTATTTCCAGTAAAAGTGGGCCTTAGACAAGGATGTGATGTCACCGTGGTTGTTCAATATATTTATAGATGGGGTTGAAAGAGAAGTGAATGTGAGGGTCTTGGCAAGAGGTGTTGGGCTAAAAGATAAAGAAGCAAATACAAAGTGGAGTGGTCACAGTTGCTTTTTGCTGATGACACTGTGCTTTTGGGAGATTCTGAAGAGAAGTTGCAGAGGTTGGTGGATGAATTTGGTAGGGTGTGTAAAAGAAGAAAATTGAAAGTGAATATAGGAAAGAGTAAGGTGATGAGGATAACAAAAGAATAGGTGACGAAAGATTGGATATCAGATTGGGGGGAGAGAGTATGGAGGAGGAATGTATTCAGATATTTGGGGTGGACATGTCATGGATGGGTCTATGAAGGATAGGTGAATCATAGAATTGATGAGGGGAAAAGGGTGAGTGGAGCACTTCGAGTCTGTGGAGACAAAGAACCTTGTCCATGGAAGTAAAGAGGGAATGTTGAGAGTATAGTTATCCAACGCTCTTATATGGGTGTGAAGCATGGGTGATGAATGTTGCAACGAGGAGAAGGCTGGAGGCAGTGGAGATGTCATGTCTGAGGTCAATATGTGGTGGAATATAATGCAGAGAATTCGGAGTTTGGAAATTAGGAGGAGGTGCGGGATTACCAAAACGATTGCTCAGAGAGCTGAGGAGGGTTGTTGAGGTGGTTTGGACATGTAGAGAGAATGGAACGAGACAGAGTGACCGAGAGTGTATAAATCTGTAGTGGAGGAAGGCGGGGTAGGGGTCGGCCTAGGAAAGGTTGGAGGGAGGGGTAAAGGAAGTTTGTGTGCGAGGGCTTGGACTTCCAGCAAGCATGTGTGAGCGTATTTGATAGGAGTGAATGGAGGCATATGGTTTTAACCCTTTACGGGCAGGACCGTAGAGACGGTCCTAAACACGTGTTTTTGCACGTGTCATCCTACTCCCCAGCGCATCTAGGTTCCCGTTCTCTGTTTCTGACCAATCACAAGCCTTCTGTGAGCGCTCCAGCTAAGTGAGACCGGCATCTGCTCGCTTCCCATTGGTTGAGAGACCAAAATGTAAACACTTCTGCTTGGCGTCACCCAGAGCCAGATTTTTGCTCTTCTTCCACTCATATACACTGTGATTATACTCTCTACAATGTTGGTAAGTACTTATTGTTGTGTCCAGTGTGTAAATGAATAGTTTAGGCATATTTTGAGATATATATCAGGAGTTAGATATGCATAATATGAGTGTACATGCAATTGAAAAAAGTGCAACAAAAGAGGACCGTGTCACAGACGGTCCCGCCCGGCTGGGCCACATTTCAAATTTCAGTAAATAAATATTTATATAAAAATTTCTAGTGCATATATGAATTCTGTAGTGGTCTGGGTGTGTACAGATCATTCTTATTGTCATTCCAGATCAATGATAAATTGTTCTATTGTGAACCCTTCCAACAGAAGTTCAAATTCTCTGCATTTTTGTGGAAAGTGACTCAGATCCAGAACCAGATGACCTGTTGCCATCTCCAGTGCAGTACCAATGTGCAGAAAGGCCTGATGACAGTGTGAGGTTTGACCAAAATGATAGGTTTGATAAAATGCTAGGTCACTGGCCAGTGCAAGGCAGAATATTTACATGCAATTATTGCGCAAAACAAAAATCATGTCACATCCTCATTTTTTGTGTTCCGTATGCAAGATAAATCTATGCATCAGAAGGAAAGAAATTGCTTCATAGCCTTTCATTGTAGCAATTAGTGATCAAGAATGATTGTTATTCTCAGGAAATTCAGGAATATGGGAATTGAAAGTTTTATCCCTTTGAATGTGTCCATGTTGCTCTTTGGTTCACTTTTATATTTTTATACCTACAAAATGTTTGGAAACAAGTTCCATTTGTGTTTTTGATAATGTATATTAGTATAATAAAATAGAAAAATACTTATTTGGTGTTTTATTAACAATTGCAAATTTGCAACATTCAGAATTTGACACCTTTACGGTCGGACCGTCTTGTAGACGTCCTTGAATATTGGCAATTGCAAAAAGTTTTTTTTAGAATTTCAATTATATGTTCTCATTATACTTACATTCAGTTACTCTATCCACTCATATGAAACTCATTTCGAAATTATCATTTTCCAGGGAGTGCCCGGTAAAGGGTTAATACTTGACGTGCTGTTGGAGTGTGAGCAAAGTAACATTTATGAAGGGATTCAGGGAAACCGGCAGGCCGGACTTGAGTTCTGGAGATGGGAAGTACAGTGCCGGCACTCTGAAGGAGGTGTTAATGTTGCAGTTTTATAACTGTAGTGTAAAGCACCCCTCTGGCAAGACAGTGATGGAGTGAATGATTATGAAAGTTTTTCTTTTCGGGCCACCCTGCCTTGGTGGGAATCGGCCGATGTGTTAATAAAAAAAAATACAATATTAATTAGAGGTTAGCTCCTACACTTCTCTCATAAACAATATTATGTGCTGAAGGCACATAGTATTTTTAATGGCTCTTATGTACCATCTGGTACAATGTCGGCAATTTACAATAATATTCAGATATACACAAATATGTGTGTGTGTGTGTGCTCAGGTAACTTGTTAAGACTCGACTCGAACAGTGACCGACTAAACGTCTCTCATAAGCTAACTTCTCTAACAAAACTGACAATCAGAACATCTTGATTGAACAGTAATATGACCAATTGGACAAGCAGCAATATAGCAAGCGGCAGCAACACAGCGTCAGGAACAAGGAGATAAAATAATGACCCTAACTGGGGACCATCAGCAGATCCTCCATAATAGTCGCAAAACTCTCTTTACTGAATCTAAGTTCAGCATCCCTGACTGCGACGGGCATTGATGCCGCAATGAATCAGGTCAGAAGCTATAGCTAGAGACCTGAGTTATCTCGGAGGCATTGTGACACAACCCAAAACGTCCGAAATCACTAAGTCTAGGCTATTCTCTTGGTTTAGCTCTTCTTTTTATTATAATAATAGGCTATTCTCTGTGAACAGAGTTAGCGCTTCTATTTGATTATAATAATAATAATAATCTGTGAACAGAGTTACACAGTCCAGAGAAGTATGTGTCGTCTCACCACCGAACACATACTCTACCAAACAGTCTAAATGACAGGAGACAAGAGCGAGGTGTTTCTCCGAGAGTCAGCAGGGAAGAGAGAGATGAAGGGGGCAGTCGCCTCCCACAGGGTGTGATCACGCCACTGTCACGTGACTCGCATGGCTGCTGCCCAGCAACTCCAGAAGCCGGCAGTATAACAAGCGAAGCACTAGTTAGCAAGGTAGTTTGCCAACTCAAGACAGCTACTCAAGACTCTCGAACAATGAGCACAATATGTAAAATGGTACATCCTACCCAATAATATAGCTAAGTCAAATAATATAAAGCCAGATATTTGATTTAGCTATTAAAGAAAATATCAGCAATGTAAAATTATAAAAAGGAAATATACATATAATACAATATATAAAGGCCCCAATCGGTGCACCCCCAGCACGACAAACGGTCGCACTAGGAGTAGTGGAATGTCTCTCATGTCACAACTCATAATAAAATAAAATATTCAGTATCAACATTACAGAGTCACTCAGGTGTCATGTAATTAAATTAATTTTGAGTGTCTATTCACAAACTAGCCCCTCGTACTAGGGCAGTACAAACTTCTATAGTATCTGCATACTGTGGTTATGTCCATACACTTTCGTGTAGAAGTGGCATAGCGTAGTGGCTTATGACTATGAGGCTCGATCGTAGTGGTGATGACTGCATACAGAACAGCAGTCTTGGAGAGGAGACGACATTCCACAATAACAAGTGGTGAGTGGAATATGAGCAGTATCATCGGTACTGGGTAACTGAAAGTAACTTAAAGTGTGTATTCAGGTGGCGTGTTCTGTGCTTCGCCACTCACTCAGCAACTATAATCACCCACAAAATACTCTACCCTCAGCTTCTCCCCATTATCCCCTTCCCCACACCAACAAAAAAATCACACAATACTTGGATCATAAAGGAATTATTATTAGACATGAGTTATATTAGTTTACATGGGCTGTATAGAGATTACTTTATGTAACAAAATAGTATTTGGGCACAAAATGTTAATTTAAATGTATCAATGATAATTAAGGACGTGACAGAGCATCAGCAATTACATTACAACACACTGATATGTTTAATACTTATGGAGTATGGCTGATTTTGAGACCCACCTCATTATCCTAGCATTTTACTCTTCATGGTCTTAATGTAGGTGAGTGGATTGTGGTCTGAAAATACATTTATCTTATAAGGAGAAGTGCCCAAATATACATCAAAATGCTCTGACACCACAAGAGCTAAAGCCTCTTTTTAAATAGTGGCATAGGTTTTCTGATGTCGTTTGAGTTTAGAGGAATAGTAACATAGGATGTAGTATGTCAGTGGATGTTGACTGTTGGAGTAGTACAGCACCCACTGTATAACCACTCACATCTAGTATATGTAAAAGAAGGGTAGCTTGAAGTTAGGACTCTGCAGAACAGGAGCAGAGAAAGCAAGACTTCAACCTTGTAAATGAATCAGAGAATCTGGAGTCCAGATGAACTGGACTTTGCTAATAGTGAGCTCAGTGAGAGGAGCAACGATTTGCGCAGAGTTGGGACAGAACCTGTGATAATATCCTGTATAGAAACTTGTCTTGGGAATGCCTTCTTGTAAGCTGCACTCTGAGCAAGCACTGTTGACACCGACACTCTGAGACACTTCTCTCAGACTTACTAGTGGCATGGGACAAATTTCTAGCTGACTGCAGTAAAAAAAATTCCCCACTCATGCATGATTATGAAAGGGTTTAACTTTCTTGATGGAGTGGAAATGGGTCTCCTTGTCTTCCAAGTCTTCCTAAGCTATAACCCCTCAAACACTATTGCGGGAAGAGCCTTAATCTGCAAATTAAGTGGTAATTAGTATCCTGCCGCACCTCGAGTTCCCTGGTTTCAAAGGATATCCCTTAAGCAATATATCATACAAACTTTCTAGGCTTTCCTAGGAGAATAAATCTATCAATTAAAATGTACACAATTGTTACCTCCGCCAACTTGAATGCGTATGTTTGTTTTGGTTGGGTGTGGGTTCATAAACTCAGGGCCTATCCGTGGTATGTCTAAGGCTCCATACGGCTCCTTACCCTGTGGAACTTGAGTGACTCAAAAGTTTCCACATCCTCCCGCCGCGAAGGTAGGAGTTAAGTCTACATCAAGTTCACCTTCCGAAGCCCTTACAGCGGACCCTGGACATGAGTGCCATCCCGGGCCTCTCGTCGGCAGACTCTGGTCAACTCCGACTGTCTAGTTTCCGCCGCGTGGACCGCGGGGAAACTTGTGGGTTCCGGTGATCTTAACACCCTTCCTTTAACTTTAATGCTTTTCCGTCTAGCCTTGTCTGGCAGTTTGCTTTCCCACCCAGTGGCCCTATGCCGTGGTAGCCCTTCTTCCCACTGATACAAGGTTCCCCGGGTTTAATGACAATCCATCTTCCTCTTTAGATACCCAATAAAGCGTCTCCCCAAAGGTGGCTAAGTGTTCGTCATTTCCTACTTGGTTTGGCTTACCTGGCGGTTCATCGTGTACACTAACATTCATTATCACTACTCCCCCAGCTATCATGGGTGAGCTTTCCCCCTCTGGTGTTCAGGGAACTCGGAAATTTGCCCAATGATATATCCTATTGGGGATCTGTAAAACCAATTCCTTCCTAAAGGAAGGAATTGGTGTGAAGGAAGTCTCGATGGCTCCCCCAGGATACCTACATTTTGACTTTCAGTGGTAAGTCCTGGTCTGCCAGCTTCCACCAAGGTCTTTCAATCGCTTGGTTGCTTGCAAGACCTTTTGGTCGTAATAGCCGCAGGTAACGTTTTTTCTCAAATGTAATATTCCTCGATGTCCACCCAATTTCGGTGAAAATCCACAACATCATAAGATTTTGGGTGGGCCCTGACTTATAGCCCTCCCAATGTCGCTCTTTGTCGGTGGCCTTCAACTTTAACTTGGCCACCAACTTTTTTATCATGGACATTTGGAGTCAAAGAATAATCGGGTTGTTTCGGATCTGTTCCCATTCACAACCCCTGCCATGACTGTGGTAGGGACGACTCTGTGCTTCCCACCCCCAGATTAGAGCTTTGCCCCATAATCACGCTGGCTACTACTTCAGGCTCGGACTCGCTTTCTATCTCTACTGGAGAAACGTCCCTACTAGCCTGGGGTTCCCTTATTATTGTGACATGTCATTATGGTGTTTTCCTTTCGGCAATTATAGCACTCTGAAAAGGACTGGAAATCTTTTTTCTCATGCCCCCACAACACCTTAACCAATACAACCCCCTTTAGTCTCTGCCGCCTACTGCTCAGTGTTGCATCCAGAGCAACTCGTGCTAGTGTGTTAGCCTTCGAGCAGAACACGCATATTCTGGTCAAGTGTTTGGGGGGCCCTGATTGGGTCCTTGTCTTGAAAACTTCTTTGCCATAGTACACCCCAACGTTAGTGTTATGAGCTTTAAATGGACTCCCGAGTTTTCTGAGTAACTAACTGTTTGTTTATGTGATGATGGCGGTGACTCTTCTCTCACCTATACTCAGGTGAATCACAATATCGCCCAACCCCTCAACAATCTGTTGTACTGTGAACCGGTTAGTCCTATACTTCAAATGTAACTCATTACTGTAGTGCTAGCTAGTTTCCTCTGAATCGTCTGACTGACCATCCATTCCGATCCACCCCAATCATGTAAATCTCTGAGACTGTTTGTCAGACTCATGACTTCGATTCGGAACTTCTAAGCTCTGACGGTCATGACGGCAAGCCTCAAGATCGGACAATCGATAAAATATAGCTATCATTATCTCCTCTGTGTTGCCATACGCATTCTTTAGTTGATCCTTGGCATGTTGATAATTAATATCAGTGGTTTGGTAATGTCGGACCAAGTCCAGGGCTTTACCCTTGAGCTGTGAACGTAAGTACTGTAGTTTGGTGGCATCTGACAAATTATCCCTGTCATCTATCTGGGATTTAAACTGATCCCAGAAAGCAATGTACTCTGTCAAGGTTCCGTCGAACATTGGTAAATTCAATGTAGGCAATCTGGGTAACACTCTGGGAGACTGTGGTGGCCTGTGTGCCCTGTACTAGTATTTGTTGACCCTGCTGTATTAGCCTTCAATATTTTCTTTAACTTTTTGCAGAGTCCCCACTCTGTTAGACATTCGACCCTCTGATCATCGCATTCCTCCCCAGCTGTCTCGACAACATCTTCAGGCTCCTCTGTCTCATAGGCTTCTCTCGTAACGAAGATAGGCTGTCTCCAATGCCTTTAGCCTTTCCTCTAAAAGCTCTAAACACCTTCTAGATCCTCGCAATCTGCATCTGGGTTTTCTCTGACAGCACGGCACTCCCTACATGCCTTGGTTAGTCGTCCCTTGTGGGCGCTCATAGACCGCTTTAGCTGGCTTAGAGATGGGGCAGGTACTCTCTGATTCTCCCCCATCATTGTTGTGGTTTAGTTAAGAGTTTGTCACTAATTTATACTTTAATTAGCCCACCCCACAGCACAATACAGTATTAGGCGAGAATAAGTGATTCCCAAAGCTCCTCAACAACATGACTTTCTTTTCTTATATTGACTTGACTCAGAAAGAATGTACACTGTTAGCCCTCAAACCCAACTAAAATGTATATTGTTGTATGAAAGCTTAACCTAGCAACTCCCCGTACACAACAGTAAATAGTTACAGGACTTAAAGCTAGCAAATCACAATTTAAATGAACCAAATACAATAAAATTCACACAGTAAAAATATGAGTCTTTGCAATTAAATTCACTTGGATAATCACAAAATAAATTCAGTAAATCAACTTATAAACAGTAAATAAATAATATTGTGTAATTAGCTTTGGCTTAACTGAGCCTAAAAATTTATTTTAAATTTAAATTAACTGAGCCTATATTGTTTAATTATTGTAGTTAGTTGAGGAAGGTAACTCCAAGCCTAACTTCTATAACTGTTGAAATTTGTGTCAACTAGCCTGAATCTAGCTTGTAAGTAAATGATAGCTAGGTTAAATCTGACCTGGCTGTTATAACTGTTATAATTATTGCAGAACCTAGCCTAACTGTGGCTGCCTTGCAATTCACTGTAAGTAATTAAATATACAAGTTTCCTAACCTAGCTACTTGTAATCACTGTAAATAAATAAACTCACAAGCTTAACTAACCTACTTTGCCTGCCTGTAGATTACTGTAAATAGTAAACTTCTGATTAGTTAGCTTACCTAGCCTGAGTAAGTCTTTGGGCCTAGGTGTGATAACTTAACCTAGCTTCGATAATGACTGGTACATTAACTGTGGCCTAGCTAATTAAGACTAATGTCTGCTAAACTAGCTATTCCACATCTCGGTTATCGAAGGACCATGTAGAAACTTGTTTTGGGACTGCCTCCTTGTAAGCTGCACTTAGAGCAAGCACTGTTGACACCGACACTCTGAGACACTTCTCTCAGACTTACAAGTGGCTATGGGACAAATTTCTAGCTAACTGCAGTAAAGAGTTCCCCACTTCATGCACTATTAAGAAAGGGTTAACTCACCTGATGGAGTGGACATGTGTATCCTGGACTTCCTAAGCTATAAACCCCCTCCAAATACCATGTGCAGGGAAGAGTCCCTGGTTTCAAAGGATATCCCTTAAGCAATATGCAGTAAGTGACACTAGCTTCTAGACTAATACTTAAGAGGGATTGCCCACGATTATTACCTTATAGTGGGCCTTCACCCGCTTATAACCCACAGCTCAAATAACCCCACCTTACTCTGAATATTGCCGGCCAGCTTTACCAAGAGAAATGCAGAGTATATTATCTTACTGTGGGGGCCTGGGCCAGAGACGAATCCACAGTACGTCGGGAAGCCTCTGTGGTTCTTGGTTCCCAGGCAAGTATTTTGAAGACACGTGGGGGACCGAGCTCCAGCTCCTAGTACCCTGTTAACACCACGGTGTCCAAGTCAAGAAGGAGGACTAGCGCTCTCTCCCGCTTAGATTCAAGTGTGGAGCTGCTAGTTCTCATTAGCTAACATAATCTAATGTTCCTATTTAAGGCTTATATCTACCTATATTAGGGTGCTAGAGCTATGGTATTAATATCTAACATTGCCTCAATAATCCTACTATTAGTTTCTAACTGTACAAACTTGCCTAGGTGTTCCTAGGAGAATAAATCTATCAATTAAAATGTACATAATAGTTACCTCCACCAACTTGAATGTGTGTGTGTTTTGGTTGGGTGTGTGGGTTCCTAAACACCGAGGGCCGATCCATGGTATGTTTAAGGCTCCTTACGGCTCACTTACCCTGTGGAACTTGCGTGACTTCAAAAAAGTTTCCACAACCGCTGTAACTTGTTCAGCTATCAAAACTTTGGAGTCCAGTCAATGGACCAATTATGTACCTCTGTAATTTTTGACTACCGCCCACAGGATGGGTATGGGGTGCATAATAAAGATATTAAACTAACTAAACTGGCATTAGCTTTGGGAAAATTCCATAACAATTAAAGAAAACGAAATTCTCGGACAAACTCACCTAGTGGGTAGACACAGATTGAGCAGCACTTGGAAAGTGCCACTTCCTTAGTTCCTATTCGTGAAACCCTGACACACAAGGCAATCCATGGCATTCATATAAGAATTGGGTTTCAGATTGTGCATGATAGCCTCAATTATAAATGAATCAAGCTTAATTTACCCATTACTACCACTGAATATTTCTTTCTAGCCATGAAGTAAATAAGAAAGATTTCTTCGGAGGGTTAGCCACCCAGGATAACCCAAGAAAGTCAGTGCGTCATTGAGGACTGTCTGTCTTATTTCCATTGGGGTCCTTAATCTTGTTCCCCAGGATGCGACCCACACCAGTCGACTAACACCCAGGTACCTATTTGCTGCTAGGTGAACATGACAACAGGTGTAAGGAAACCTGGAGTTTACCTGGAGAGAGTTCCAAGGGTCAACGCCCCACGGTCCGGTCTGTGACCAGGCCTCATGTTGAATCAGAGCCTGATCAACCAGGCTGTTACTGCTTGCCGCATGCAGTCCAACGTACGAACCACAGCCTGGCTGGTCAGGCACCGACTTTAGGCGCCTGTCAGTGCCTGCTTGAAGACAGCCAGGGGTCTATTGGTAATCCCCCTTATGTATGCTGGGAGGCAGTTGAACAGTCTTGGGCCCCTGATACTTATTGTGTTGTCTCTCAACGTGCTAGTGGCACCCCTGCTTTTCATTGGGGGGATGTTACATCGTCTGCCGAGTCTTTTGCTTTCGTAGGGAGTGACACTCATGTAGAAGTTTGGTACTAATCCCTCTAGGATTTTCCAAGTGTATATAATAATGTATCTCTCCTGCCTGCGTTCCAGGGAGTACAGGTTTAGGAATTTCAAGCATTCCCAGTAATTGAGGTGGTTTATTGTAGTTATGCATGCCGTGAAGGTTCTCTGTACATTTTCTAGTTCAGCAATTTCACCTGCCTTGAAACGTGCAGTTAGTGTTCAGCAATATTCCAGCCTAGATAGAACAAGCGACCTGAAAAGTGTCAACATGGGCTTGGCATCTCTGGTTTTGAAGGTTCTCATTATCCATCCTGTCATTTTTCGGGCAGATGCGATTGCTACAGTGTTATGGACCTTGAATGTGAGATCCTCTGTCATGATCACTCCCAGTTCTTTGACATTAGTTTTTCGCTCTATTGTGTGGTTGGAATTTGTTTTATACTCCGATGAGATTTTAATTTCCTCACGTTTTCCATATCGGAGTAATTTAAATTTCTCATCATTGAACTTCATATTGTTTTCTGCAGCCCATTTAAAGATTTGTTTGATGTCTGCATGGAGTCTTGCAGTGTCTTCAATGGTGGACACTGTCATGCAGATTCCGGTGTCATCTGCAAAGGAAGACACGGCACTGTGGCTGATATCCCTGTCTATGTCCGATATAAGGATGAGGAACAGGATGGGAGCGAGTATTGTGCCTTGTGGAACAGAGCTTTTCACCGTAGCCGCCTCAGACTTTACTCTGTTGACTACTACTCTTTGTGTTCTACTTGTTAGGAAATTAAAGATCCATCTACCAACTTTTCCTGTTATTCCTTTATCACGCATTTTGTGTGCTATCACACCATGGTCACACTTATCAAAGGCTTTTGCAAAGTCTGTGTATATAACATGTGCATTCTGTTTGTCTTCTAGAGCATCCAGGACCTTGTCGTAGTGGTCCAGAAGTTGGGACAGAAAAGGGGCGACCTACTCTAAACCCATGCTGCCCTGGGTTGTGTAATTGATTGTTATCTAGATGAGTGGCGATCTTGCTTCTTAGAACCCTTTCAAAGATTTTTATGATATGGGACGTTAGCGCAATTGGTCTGTAGTTTGCTATTGCTTTACTGCCCCTTTGTGGAGTGGGGCTATGTCTGCTGTTTTTAGTAACTGTGGAACGACCCCAGTGTCCATGCTCCCTCTTCATAGGATGTTAAAAGCACGTGATACGGGCTTCTTGCAGTTCTTGATGAACACTGAGTTCCATGAGTCAGGGCCTGGAGCGGAGTGCATGGGCATGTCATTTATCGCCTTTTCGAAGTCATGTGGCGTCAGGGTAATGTCAGATAGGCTTGCGTCTACCAGGTTCTGTGGCACTCTCATAAAAAAATCATTTAGGTCTTCAACTTTCAATCTGGTTAGCGGCTCGCTAAAAACTTAGTCATACTATGACTTTAGTAACTCACTTATTTCCTTGCTGTCATCTGTGTAGCACCCATCTCGTTTTTGTAGGGGCCTAATATTGGATGTTGTTCTCGACTTTGTTTTGGCATAAGAAAAGAAATACTTTGGGTTTCTTTCAATTTCATTTATAGCTTTTAGTTCTTCCCACGTTTCTTGAGTCCTGTAAGATTCCTTTAGTTTTAATTCGATGTTTGCTATTTCTCTGACCAGTGCCTCCCTACGTATTTCAGATATTTTGGCCTCTTGTAGCCGCTCTGTTATTCTTTGTCTTCGCCTGTATAGGGAGCGCCTCTCTCTTTCTAGTTTACATCTTCTCCTTTTCCTTAAGGGAATTTGCCTTGAGTTAATTTGTTCTAGACATAGGTTAGGATCCGTGAAGCTTAATCTATCTTCCCAGTTTATATCATTTAGGACTTGGTTTACTTGGTCCCATCTTATGTTTTTGTTATTGAAGTTGAAATTGGAGAAGGCTCCCTCGCGACTCATCACATTTTGTCGATCTGGGGCCCCCCCCATACATGTCTGGACCTTTATTATCTTGTGATCTGAGTATATCGTTTTTGATATGATGACATTTCGTATCAGATCATCATTGTTAGTGAAGATGAGGCCCAGCGTATTCTCCAATATTGTAGGCTCTATTATTTGCTGGTTTAAGGTGAATTTGGTGCAGAGATTTAAAAGCTCGTGTGTGTGCGAGTTTTCATCTGAGCTGCCTCCTGGTGTTATCTCTGCTACCACATTATTTGCAATATTCCTCCATTTTAGGTGCCTTAGGTTGAAGATCCTTCCAGCCCCTGCCCCCATGGGGCAGGGGCTGGAAGGTTTTCCAGACAGTGGTTAATTTTCAGAAGCTGTTCCTGGAATTGTTGGGACGTTGCATCCGGAGGCTTGTATACAACCACGATGACCAGGTTTTGATTCTCGATCTTTACTGCTAAAACTTCAACTACATCATTTGAAGCATTTAGTAGTTCTGAGCATATAAGTGACTCTGTGATATACAGGCCGACCCCCTTCCCTCCTTTTGCCTGTTCACTCTCTCACATCTGTTTAGGTTGTAGCCAGGGATCCATATTTCATTGTCCAAGTGATCCTTTATGTGGGTCTCTGTGAAAGCCGCAAACATTGCATTTGACTCTGTAAGCAGTCCACGGAAGTATGGTATCTTGTTTGTTGCTGACTTTAGACCCTGTATATTAGCAAAGATGAATGTAGTTGGATTGGTGGTATGGGGGAGGTCTTTTTTTCCTGGCACTAATATCTGTTGTTGTGAAGTGAAGGCCATTGACAGTGGTTCCACTCAATAAATGATTGCAGTTGGTGTACGATTTCTGTCATTTCCTACCAGCTTTTTTTCCTTCCTGGCGCTAAAAACCCTCTCTCCGGAGTGGCTTTTGCTATCCAGGATTTTCCATGGTCTGGATGTTCTGTGTCGTCTTGTACCCTTTTGGTGGTGTGCCTGGCAATATAGGTTATAGCACTGTCTTTCTTGAACTGATGAGTGACACATTTCAGGGTGGAAAAGCTTACAGAAAGGGAGGTTGCATTTTCCTGTTGTCAACACTTCCCTGTGGGACACCTACTGTAATAGTTTGCGCGGTAGAGCTAGCTCCATTTGTGTACACATATTGGTTTCTGTTGCTAAGGTATGATTTTAGGTAGTTGAGGGAGTGCCCTCTTATACCATAGTGTGATAATTTTAGGTGTAACAGATCATGGTCAACTGTATCAAAAGCTTTTCGTAAATCAATGAAGATTCCCACTGGGATTTCTTTTTTCTCAAGAGCAGTGTAAATTATTTCTAACATATGTATAATGGCATCATTTGTATTTTTATTAGGCCTGAAACCAAATTGACAGTGGTTGAGTACGTTGTTGGAGGTGAGGTAGGAATATATTTGTCTATGTGAGTTGTGAGTTCATTACCCTTGTAACTTGTGAGTTCATTACCTTTGTAACTTGTGAGTTCATTACCTTTGTAACTTGTGAGTTCATTACCTTTGTAACTTGTGAGTTCATTACTCTTTGTAACTTGTGAGTTCATTACCTTGTAACTTTGAGTTCATTACCTTTGTAACTTGTGAGTTCATTACCTTGTAACTTGTGACTTCATTACCTTTGTAACTTGTGAGTTCATTACCTTTGTAACTTGTGAGTTCATTACCTTTGTAACTTGTGACTTCATTACCTTTGTAACTTGTGACTTCATTACCTTTGTAACTTGTGAGTTCATTACCTTTGTAACTTGTGAGTTCATTACCTTTGTAACTTGTGAGTTCATTACCTTTGTAACTTGTGACTTCATTACCTTTGTAACTTGTGACTTCATTACCTTTGTAACTTGTGAGTTCATTACCTTAGTAACTTGCCCAGCTATCAAAACTTTGGGGCCCAGTCCCTGGACCCATTATGTACCTCTGTAATCTTTTGACTACCGCCCACAGGATGGGTTTGGGCTGCATAATAAAGATATCAAACTAACTAACCATATGGGCACGGCATTTTCTGGGGTGGTCAAAGTTGCATGTCCCATCGGTTTTCCCAGAAATTCCATGCCTGCAGATACCAAATGCATAATATTTGCATAGGCCTGGTTTGTGTTTGCTTTGTTTTTTTGTGACTGTGTTCCCTAATGTATTCCCTATTGGTGCGTGTTTTCCTGTCTCATTTCTATCTTCAGCAAGTTTGCTAACATCCTCTTTTGTTCCATCTCCAACACTAGCACCTTCAGGAGCACTGTCCTCCAGGACAACACGTCGATATGTTTCCACCCCGCCGGGAATCGAACCCGAGCACTCCGTGTGTGAAGCGAGAGCTTTAGATACCAGGCCACCGGGGCCTGGGACAATAACTTTTGCCTCAGTCCACTTGGCAAAAAAAAAAAAAAAACACTTGGGATGATTATTAGACTCGTGTGTGGTTGAATATTGCACTAGATTCTTGACACCCAATCCTGTACACACCACCTATACCATGTTTTGGAGAATTCTTGATCACCATACTCTTACCAGTATGTGAATTCTTAAAAACCACTTGTATATTGAGTTTCTTTAGGGCATTTGGCAGAACTGATAAATTTTCAGTGTATGGTAAAACAAGCACATTCTTGTTATGAGAAGTTATTCTAGGTTCAGTCCTATGATAAGTTTTTCTAGCTGCTAACAAAATAGTCTCTACAAACTCCTTAGGGTAACATATCTTTGTGGCAATGTCAAATATTTTCCTAATTTTCTCATCTAAGAACTCAGGGCTACACACTCTGTAAGCTCTCAAAAACAGTGAGAAAAGCACTTCTTTATACTCTAGTTTCACGAGAGGAGTAATAGTGGATGTATGAACACACGTTCGTGGTCTTCCTATATACTGAAAACTTAAACATTGTATTGACCCTGTGGATCAGAACATCTAAAAATGGAAGTTTAAAGTCCACTTCTTTCTCTAATGTAAAGTTAATCGAGGGGACAAGAGAGTTAAGTCTCGGTAAAAATGTACTGAGGTCCACATAATTCGGCAAAAGACACAAGATGTCATCCACATATCTGAACCACTTTGGTTCACAGGGCAAAATATCTTTCAACTGCTTAGTCTCAAAGAACTCCATATACAAATTGCTCAATAGGGGAGACAATGGATTTCCCATAGCCGTCCCCTGCCTTTGAGAACTGTATTTACCTTTGAACTCAAACTTGCAATCAACCACACACAACTTAATCAACCCAGTAATAATGTTCTTATCAAATGGCATGGGGAGCTCATCAAGTTCTTCCTCCAGATAAGATAACAAATCAGGGACAAGTACAAGGGTGAACAAAGCTGTGACGTCAGAACTTACTAGCGTAAAATCATTAGACATTTTAACATTTTGCAATTTGTCAATAAGATCAACATTGTTTTTAATGTGAGCTCCTGAGATGTTGCCTAGTATAGGAGTTAATATTTTTATCAACCATTTTGACAGTGCATAAACCATCGATCCCACAGAGCTAATGATAGGTTTCGTTGGAAAGCCGGGCTTGTGGGTTTTAATCAAACCATAAAACCCATAAAGCGTCTTTAAAATTAGTGTTTTTACGGAAGAACCTCAATGAACAGGTATTACCGAAATTGCTGCAACAGAACAGGTTGGTTAATCTGTCTTCGACCCCATTTGATCAACTCCACAAGTTAGTAATCACTAAGAATATTGATTTGTTAAAACATGAAAGGAAAATGTTATTCACTGAAATGAGAAAGGCCAAACATAGGTTCTTCAACACTTGAGTGGCAAGATCATTTATTAGATAACATATATAGAGGTTTGAGAATAATGAAGCGGAAAACTGAATGTTTACATGCAAGGAAATTAAACAGCCTCATAGAACAAAGTGGCTGGTCCCAACATGCTAACCCTGATTTCGTTATTAACTTGTCGAGTGTTGAGCTTTCCAAAGACCAAGCCTTTGCATATGGCATGTGTTTTGCGCCCACTAAAAATTGAAAATAAATCTTGATCCAAGGAGATTGAGGGTGACTCAAAAATCGTGGTAAAATCTTGATCGAGGAGGTGGAGGGATGATAGAAGTATTATAGAATATCGAGAAAAATGAAATTCGAAAAATAAAATATTTTCAACATTCTCGAAAAGGTGTATAATTGGCAACCCTGTAAATCTTGATCCAAGGAAATTTTGTATTATTCATGAAAAATCGATGTAAATCTTGATTTGAGGGTCTTACCATGCCCCATATGGGTAAAGTAAAAAAATTGGAGACTGAAGTATTACAGAATATCGAGAAAAAAAATTAAATTCGAAATTTTGGAAAAAGTAGGTATGTTGTTGTTTGATATCTTTATTATGCACCCATACCCATCCTGTGGGCGGTAGTCAAAAGATTACAGAGGTACATAATGGGTCCAGGGACTGGACCTCAAAGTTTGATAGCTGAGCAAGTTACAAAGGTAATGAACTCAGATGGTCACAATCATGACAAGTTACAAAGGTATTTGCAGATTACAGAGGTATATATAGGGTCCAGAGACTGGGCCCCAAAGTTTTGATAGCTGAACAAGGTACAATGGTAATTAATTCACTAGTTACAAGGTAATGAAACATGTAAGTAAATTTACTTACGTCTGTACATGGTTGCACTCATGAACAAATTATAAAGCAATGAGCAATCTATTAGTCTACACCCAGCCACAACTGTAATGAGTTATTGGTGCAAATTTTAATTGTTGGGTCACACACACACACATATACATATACACATACACACGCATACATGTATATACATACACACATACACACATGTACATACACACACACACACACACACGTGTCAATGCTTTATTTACAGGGAGCAAAGTCAGGGTATTTTTCCAGAATGGTCTGTAATATACCACTGTGGATAAAATACTTTGACATATCTTGAACATTTCTGAATGAGTAGTCTCTGAATTCATTAATTTTATCGCACTCCAGTACATAATGACGCAGGGTGTGACAATAATCCAACTGGCAAAGTTTACATCTTGTTTGGTCTACATCTGGTGGTGGTGATTTAACCTGCCAAAGATACTTGTAACCCAGCCGGAGGCGGGCGGTAGTGACATCCAAGAGTCTGCTTATTTTGTTGGATGCACCATAGACATGTGGCTCCTCCTGCATGATAGAATGATCATAGATGGACTGACTGGTGTCAAACTCCCTGAGTCTTAAGTCAATAAAATTCAGTTGAAGTTCTTTTCGTATTATTGTTCTCAAACTGCTAACTGACAAGCCAAGATTGTAATCTATCCCCTCTTTGAAAGCATAAAACTTAGCCAATTTATCAGTTCTATCATGCATCTGAAGACCAATGTGAGATGGAATCCACAGCATGTGCACTCTGACTCTACTATCCACAATCCTACCATACCTGTGCCTGGCTTCTGACACGAGCATGCTACAAGTTATACTTGATGAGTTGAGAGCATTTATGGATGACAGAGAATCAGTTACAATTAGAGAGTTAACCTTAGATACATGGACGCATTTGAGTGCAAGGAGTATGGCAAACAGTTCTGTCTGAAGGGTAGAGGCCCAGTTATTGATGCGTGCTCCAATTTCTTTAAGAGAGCCATCACTCTGTATGACAACAGCAGCACTACCAGCTGCACCAGTGGATTGGTGAACAGAACCATCAACGTAAATAATTTGTGAGAGAGTGTGCTGTTTGGCTAAATTATCAATACAGTTTAAGGCATCATGTTTGGCTTCAAGGCGAAGCTTTGGTTGTGATTTAAGAAGTAGTTTGGGGGGAAATGGAGGGATGGTAGTTTGGAATGGGGTAATATTCCATGGAGCGGAGAAGTGCCGCTGTTGCCTTACTTGCCACAGATCATGTATCTGATTCATGCGGAGGTCGGTTCCAGTTTTTCGATCCATCTGGAGGGATGTTCACCAGTGCTGAGGAAAGTTTGGAGGGCTTCTGTGCATGGGTTTGAATGGGCTTGCCTGAGCATATTAACCCCAATTAGGATATTTCTTTCAGTAACACGATCTCTGATGCTTGGAATATCAAGTTCTTTCTGCATATTTAAAATTTTGGCAGTACGAGGGCATCCTAAAATGATCCTCATTGCTTCGTTCTGCAGTTTTTCCAGCCCTCCAAGCTTCCAGTCAGACACAAGAGCAAGTAGTGGGGCAGCATAATCAACTAATGATCTAATATAAGCAAGATACATCATTTTCACAATTTTAACATTAGCACCATAACTGGGGTGAAGTAGGTAAAACTCAAAAATGTTTACCCCATAGGGGGGATCTCAAAACTTGATCCAAGGAGATGGAGAGGTAAAATGAAAATTTGAAAAAAATATCTAGTGTCGTGTCAGTAATACGTATACACTTGTGTAGTGTATTAGAATCATCTTAGCTTTATATAGCCGGTCCCTTTGCGTGTGACGTCACAATACCCGCTCATGTGAGAGGCGTCCACCCGGGCATCGGCCTTACAACCGTCTAGACCTATCCTAGAACAGATGTGGCCTGGTAACTCCTCCTCTCACAGACTGCATCTGCTCTGGTTGCCACCTCCCTAGTTAAGAACAATAATAATTTTTTTGAACTAGGCATAAGAATTAACAACTGGGCGTCTACACTGCAAACTGAATTGTTTGCAATCCTTATGGCACTAAAGCTAACTTATGACACTGAGCTTGACTCTATCATCATTACTGATTCTATGTCATCATTGAAGGCTCTTGACTCCTATAATGACTCTAACAGCATGCTCATTGGAGAAGCCAGGTATAGATACTCAAAAATCCGGGACAAAGGAATTAAAGTACATTTGCTATGGATTCCGTCACACATTGGATTACTCCTTCATGATAAAGTTGATATGTTAGCCAAGAAGAGCACCCATAAGGAGAATGTAGAATATAACTTTGGTATATCTGTGTCTAGCATTAGGAATAATATTAGGAGAGAAATAAATAATGAAAATGATAGCTATAGGAATGCAGTTAGAAGCCTGAGTAGATCTATAACCCACTATGATAACATGAATGTAGATAAGCATGTTTATGGAGCAACTTGCAATGTGAACAGACTGACTGATGTTGTAGTGGCCAGGCTTCGGCTTGGCTACAAGTACTTCTGGCAGTTTGGGAGATACACAGATGATGATCAAACTAAATGCAAATTATGTGATCAGGCATATGGTCACTGTCTTGAACACTATGTGCTGAATTGTCCACTTATTGAGGAATATAGAGATAGACAGTATAATAACCTATGTGACATGTCAAGATATCTTATTAGTGAAGGTAGGATACCACTTATTCTAAGCAAATTTCCTAAATTTGCTTGTAACAGATAAGTGAACTGTAGATATCTACCTGGAGTCTACCTGGAGAGAATTCCAGGGGTCAACGCCCCCGCGGCCCGGTCCGTGACCAGGCCTCTTGTTGGACCAGAGCCTGATCAACCAGGCTGTTACTGCTGGCCGCACGCAGTCCAACGTACGAACCACAGCCCGGCTGATCAGGTACCGACTTGAGGTGCCTGTCCAGTGCCTGCTTGAAGACAGCCAGGGGCTTGTTTGTAATCCCCCTGATGTATGCTGGGAGGCAGTTGAACAATCTTGGGCCCCTCACACTTATTGTGTTGTCCCTCAACGTGCTAGTGGCACCCCTGCTCTTCATTGGGGGAATGTTACATCGCCTGCCGAGTCTTTTGCTTTCGTAGGGAGTGATTTTTGTGTGCAAGTTTGGTACTAAGCCCTCGAGAATTTTCCAAGTGTATATAATAATGTATCTCTCCCGCCTGCGTTCTAGAGAGTACAGGTTTAGGAACTTCAAGCGTTCCCAGTAGTTGAGGTGGTTTATCGCACTTATGCGTGCCGTGAAGGTTCTCTGCACATTTTCAAGGTCAGCAATTTCACCCGCCTTGAAAGGTGCAGTTAGTGTGCAGCAATATTCCAGCCTAGATAGAACAAGCGATCTGTAAAGTGTCAACATGGGCTTGGCATCCCTGGTTTTGAAGGTTCTCATTATCCATCCTGTCATTTTTCGAGCAGATGCAATTGCTACATTGTTATGGTCCTTGAAGGTGAGATCCTCTGACATGAACACTCCCAGGTCTTTGACATTAGTTTTTCGCTCTATTGTGTGGTTGGAATTAGTTTTGTACTCCGATGAGATTTTAATTTCTTCACGTTTTCCGTATCTGAGTAATTGAAATTTCTCATCATTGAACTTCATATTGTTTTCTGCAGCCCATTTAAAGATTTGGTTTATGTCTGCTTGGAGTCTTGCAGTGTCTTCAACGGTGGACACTGTCATACAGATTCGGGTGTCATCTGCAAAGGAAGACACAGCACTGTGGCTTATATCCCTGTCAATGTCTGATATGAGGATGAGGAATAGGATGGGAGCAAGTACTGTGCCTTGTGGAACAGAGCTTTTCACAGTAGCTGCCTCAGACTTTACTCTGTTGACTACTACTCTTTGTGTTCTATGTGTTAGGAAATTATAAATCCATCTACCAACTTTTCCTGTTATTCCTTTATCACGCATTTTGTGTGCTATTACACCATGGTCACACTTGTCAAAGGCTTTTGCTAAATCTGTGTATATAACATCTGCATTCTGTTTATCTTCTAGAGCATCCAGGACCTTGTCGTAGTGGTCCAGTAGTTGGGACAGACAGGAGCGGCCTGCTCTAAACCCATGCTGTCCTGGGTTGTGCAATTGATGGGTATCAAGATGGGTGGCGATCTTGCTTCTTAGAACCCTTTCAAAGATTTTTATGATATGGGACGTTAGCGCAATTGGTCTGTAGTTCTTTGCTATTGCTTTACTGCCCCCTTTGTGGAGCGGGGCTATGTCTGTTGTTTTTAGTAGCTGCGGGACGATCCCAGTGTCCATGCTCCCTCTCCATAGGATGTTAAAAGCATGTGATAGGGGCTTCTTGCAGTTCTTGATGAACACGGGGTTCCATGAGTCTGGGCCTGGAGCGGAGTGCATGGGCATGTCATTTATTGCCTTTTCAAAGTCATTTGGCGTAGTGATGATGTCAGAAAGACATGCGTCTGTCAAGTTCTGTGGCACTCTCATGAAAAAATCATTTAGTTTTTTTTTTTTTTTTTCATGAGAGTGCCACAGAACTTGACAGACGCATGCCTTTCTGACATCAATTAATTTCCATGAACGTGCCTATCTGTGCTCATGATAATGCGAGCACAGATGGGCATGTTTGTGGAGCAACTTGCAATGTGAACAGACTGACTGATGTTGTAGTGGCCAGGCTTAGGCTTGGCTACAGGTACTTCTGACAGTTTGGGAGACACAGATGATGATCAAACTAAATGCAAATTATGTGATCAGGCATATGGTCACTGTCTTGAACACTATGTGCTTAATTGTGCACTTATTGAGGAATATAGAGATAGACAATATAATAACCTATGTGACATGTCAAGATATCTTATTCATGAAATAAGATACCTGCTTGTAACAGATAATTGAAATGTAGATATAAACCCAAATGTACAATTGTTAACCCCTTTGGGGCCTAGTGCCTAGGCCTTTTGTGTATCCATATGCTCTTGCGCTACCGTCCACAGGATGGATATGGGGTGCACAATAAACTAGCCACTTCGGTGGCAAAATCTAAATCTCTCACAGACTCGTTAATATACTGTAACTATCCAACAGTGTGTGTCCTTTGACAACCTATATCTCTCTCGAACCCAACCCAACAAATGGTGCCAGCGGAGGGCTCGTAATTTCTATCGATTACGGTGTTACAGAGAGATAGAATTCAACAAGCCAGCAGACAGCCTGTGTGCCTCCAGAGACCACGCTACTAGCTATCAACACCCAAGCATGGAGTCAGCCTGTCTACAATATCTTAGCCAGCTAAGTGTTTTATCTCTTATTTGCTAAAAGCCTACGAGGGGTAGACCCAGGTTTTGCAAATTAAGGTCGAGATAACCCAGTTGTGAGGGGAGAGTACCTGTGCCCAAGCCACCCACCAGTTATGTCAGCCTAGGCTTAAGCCAGCCTCTACCCTGCTGAGCTAATTGTTACAAGATTCCAAGCCAGTCAACCTGTGAAAAGTTCAAGTAACCCAGCAAGCCAACCCAGCTGAGAAGTAAGCCACGTGAGTTCACTCATGCTTATCGTCCTTGTACTTCAGTGTATTGCTGTTCTGAGTGATAATTCCATCCCTGTGGTATCCTAGGTTATTCAAGCCAAGGCGAGCGCGACTAGCTGCGTGGGGACCACCCAGCCACCAACGCCATTCACCCTTAACTGGGTCCTGCAAGCAGTTATTGGCTACGAATCGGGTCGAGCGTCCTGAGTGTGTTTCTTCTGAGCTGTTTGTGCCAACTTTATTAAAGCCTAGATTCGTAGTTCACCGTGTATGCACAAATTCTCCAAGTTCTCCACGAGTGGACCAGACGACATCATTCTCCACCACCATCACCACCCTACTCAACGCTTCAGTCACGTCCTACACCCTACTGACAATTACTGTGTTCTTTTTTTTTTCAGATAATCTAGAGACAATTTGTGAGTGAACTTTGAGTTATCCTGGGAGTGTGACTTTATCCTAGAAAGTGTTATGTGTTAAACTAAATACTTGCATTAATTTTTCGATTTTACTAGTTTTGTCTCTGATTAATTATTGTGTCATATTTTCTGTGAATTGTGTTGTGTTACCAAGTATACAGTAAGTAAAGTTTTTGTTATTAATGTTGTGGGAACATTCTGCCTAGTAGTTTTTTTTTAAAAGAATTTAAGTCTTGTGTCTCCAGCATTGTCCGTGTGTTTCTTGTTAATTTTTGTGTTCCACCAAGTGTTCTATCCCAGAGTTATCATTTAATCATTTACTTATTGTGTATATAATTTTTGCTTGCTCCAGTAACTTTATAAATTATTTTTGCTCCTCTCCAAGCAAAATTTAACCTTTTCCCAGTAATTTCCTGCTAATTCTTATGTGTTGCAGTCAGTGTAATTCTTCCCATTGCACCCAATATTGTTTTGGGTACTTGTTATTTTTTTATACAGTGCTAATGTGATTCTTCTTCTTCTTTATGGCCGAAGACTCGACGAGATGGGGAAGGAAGAAGGATGGGGAAGGATGGAAATTCTGGAAAAGGATGGGATTGTGGAGGCGAGGAGGGAATGAAAGATCAGTGGCCCAACCACTGTGGAGCAGGTGGTACTGATGTACTGCAAGCGATGACTCAGCGGGGTGGTGGACGGTAGTGCTGGCTCACTGGAGCGAGGAAGACGGCAGGGCGGCAGGGCGGCAGTATGGCAGGGCGGCAGAGCGGGCAGGAGGTCGAGAAGGCAGTCACACTGCACAGTGATGAGTTGATTACTGGGTCTTGGAGTCGGGAGAATTAGTGTTGTCTAATGTCAGATGAGTAGGAGATCCATTCACAAGAGACTTGAATTTCTTTCCAGTGATGTAATCCATTTTAAAAGGGTATACGTCTTCTAGTAGAATATCATTTAGGATGACTGAGTAGGAGTAGTTGGTGCCCTGATCAAGGGTATACTTGACAGTTCCATCCCGAAGACGCTGGTGAAGTTCCTTGGCATACATTATCTCGGAATATTGGTTGGTGGTGACAAAGTAAACCCCTATGAAGGTTTGCACCTTGTCAACGTCAGTATCTGTGTTAGGAGCAGCAGTGGGTGGGTTGCAAGCTTGGGCCGCAGAACGAGTGACAGGTCCTGGTGGTGGTGGAGTCGGGGGCTTGGCAGAGGTGGTCCGTGATTGGTTCTTTGTGGGGAGTGGCTGTGTCTCCACTGGCGGGGAGGCAGCTGATTGGTTCTTGTTAGAGGTGTGAGGTGATGGTGAGCTCATTAGTTGTTGTTGGCGTGACGTCATTAGTAGCTAGTGGTGGTGTTGGTGCAGCCGCTGGAGTGACGACGACAGGATGCTGGTTTTCAAATTCAAATTCAAATCCTTTATTTCATGTAATACAAGGTGGGGGGTACTTATAGTTATACATTAAAGTTGATATTACAAGATGGCCAATAATATGCCTAGGTATGCCTAGGCTTTTCAGGCAGTCTTATGATAGGTCTTACTCAATAGTTATACAATGGATATACAGATTGTAAGGTTAGGTTTACAAAATTTAGGTACTGGAATTTAAACATTGAGAATTTAACAATTAGTATAAAAAGTTAGCAATTAGTTTATATATTAATGATAAAGGTGATATATTGGCATAATATAGATTCTATATTGGAGTATCTTAGGCAAACTTATGACTAGCTTAAGTATTATGGAGCAATAGTTGTATTAGAATTTTGGTTGGAACTGTGCAAATTAAGGGAATCACAGATATCAATAAGTGTATTTTGCTGTGGTTAGTAATGTGCAAATTAAGGAGAATCACAGATATCAATAAGTGTATTTTGCTGTGGATATGTGCAAGATAAAGTAGTTTTCGTATGGTTAACTACCGGTTGGGTGCGTAAGTGAGATAAGATGTTTTTTAACGGTGCTTTTGAAAATGGAGGTTGTGTCTGCAGTTCTAGAGTTTTCAGGCAGGGAGTTCCAGATTTTAGGCCCTTTTATGCGCATTGAATTTTTGTATAGATTTAGTCGGACACGGGGAATGTCAAAGAGATGTTTATGTCTGGTATTATGTCTATGGGTCCTGTCACAACTGTCAAGAAAGTGTTTTAGCTCAGGGTTAAAGTTGGAATTAATGGTTCTATAAATGTAGATAGCAGAGTAGTAAGTATGGATGTTCTGGACAGTGAGTAGGTTTAGGTCTTTGAAGAGTGGGGGTGTGCTGCCTAGCGTTGGATTGTGTGATAATTCTTACTGCGGCTTTTGTTGGGTTATTATTGGCTTTAGGTGGGTAATTGCTGTTGATCCCCTTGCACAAATGGCATATGTGAGGTAGGGATAGATGAGTGAGTAGTATAGTGTGAGTAGGGCTGATTGTGGTACATAATACCGTATCTTAGAGAGGATCCCCACAGTTTTGGACACTTTCTTTGTTATGTGTTGGATATGGGTGCTGAATTTCAGGCTGCTGTCAAGGTGAAGGCCCAGGAACTTGCCCTCGTTATGTCTAGCAATAGGTGTAGAGTTGATCTTAATGTTTAATTGTGGATCATCTGTTCTGTTGCCAAACATAATATAGAAGGTCTTATCAGTGTTGAGTGTAAGTTTATTGGCAGTCATCCATGTTGCTATTTTTATTAATTCGTCGTTAACAATGGTGTTAAGCGTGGCAAGGTTTGTGTGGGAGATGACATAAGTTGTATCGTCAGCAAAGAGTATTGGTTTCAAGTGTTGTGATACATTGGGAAGATCATTGATGTATAAAAGGAAGAGCAGGGGACCAAGGACACTTCCCTGCGGTACGCCGGTGTCTAGTGGTAGTGTCGTGGAGGATGTGTCTTTAATAGTGACATACTGGTACCTATTAGTGAG
>WNWK01019061.1:0-38604 GCA_009830355.1 Cherax destructor | reverse complement strand
CATCCCAGGCTGTGTCTAAGTCGGGTGTTCACACATAAGTCCACAGCATCCCAGGCTGTGTCTAAGTCAGATGTTCAGTCATCAAGTCCACAGCATCCCAGGCTGTGTCTAAGTCAGGTGTTCAGTGTCACCAAGTCCACAACATCCAGGCTGTGTCTAAGTCAGATGTTCAGTGTCACCAAGTCCACAGCATCCCAGGCTGTGTCTAAGTCAGTGTTCAGTGTCACCAAGTCCACAGCATCTCAGGCTGTGCAAGTCAGGTGTTCAGCGTCACCAAGTCCACAGCATCCCAGGCTGTGTCTAAGTCAAGTGTTCAGCGTCACCAAGTCCACAGCATCCCAGGCTGTCAAGTCAGGTGTTCAGCAACATCAAGTCCACAGCATCCCAGGCTGTGTCTAAGTCAGGTGTTCAGTCACAAGTCTACAACATCCCAGGCTTCAAGCAGGTGTCAGTGTCACCAAGTCCAGAGCATCCCAGGCTGTGTCTAAGTCAGGTGTTCAGTGTCACCAAGTCCAGTTCACTGCCCAGTCCCAGGCTGTTTCTAAGTCAGGTGTTAGGTCACCAAGTCCATAGCATCCCAGGCTGTCTAAGTCAGGTGTTCAAGTGTCACCAATTCCACAACATCCCAGGCTGTGCTAAGTCAGGTGTTCAGCGTCACCAAGTCCACAGAATCCCCGGCTGTTTCTAAGTCAGGTGTTCAGCGTCACCAAGTCCACAGCATCACAGGCTGTGTCTAAGTCAGGTGTTCAGCGTCACAAAGTCCACAGAATCCCAGGCTGTTTCTAAGTCAGATGTTCAGCGTCACCAAGTCCACAGCATCCCAGGCTGTGTCAAGTCAGGTGTTCAGCGTCACCAAGTCCACAGCATCCCAGGATGTGCTAAGTCAGGTGTTCAGCGTCACCAAGTCCACAGCATCCCAGGATGTGTCTAAGTCAGGTGTTCAGCGTCACCAAGTCCACAGCATCCCAGGCTGTGTCTAAGTCAGGTGTTCAGCGTCACCAAGTCCACAGCATCCCAGGCTGTGTCTAAGTCAGGTGTTCAGCGTCACCAAGTCTACAACATCCCAGGCTGTGTCTAAGTCAGGTGTTCAGCGTCACCAAGTCCACAGCATCCCAGGCAGTGTCTAAGTCAGGTGTTCAGCGTCACCAAGTCCACAGCATCCCAGGCTGTGTCTAAGTCAGGTGTTCAGCGTCACTAAGTCCACAGCATCCCAGGCTGTGTCTCAGTCAGGTGTTCAGTGTCACCAAGTCTACAGCATCCCAGGCTATGTCTAAGTCAGGTGTTCAGCGTCACTAAGTCCACAGCATCCCAGGCTGTGTCTAAGTCAGGTGTTCAGTGTCACCAAGTCTACAGCATCCCAGGCAGTGTCTAAGTCAGGTGTTCAGAGTCACCTGCATGTTGCTGCTCTACCACGAGTGTGTGAGTGAGGTAAGGAGCAGCGGTTCCTCGCCTCTCATCACGCCACCATGCTGATACCATCACCACTCACACCTACCATGCTGCTACCATCGCCACTCACACCTACCATGCTGCTACCATCACCACTCACCTACCATGCTGCTACCATCACCACTCACACCTACCATGCTGCTACCATCACCACTCACCCCTACTATGCTGCCACCATCACCACTCACCCCTACTATGCTGCCACCATCACCACTCACCCCTACCATGCTGTTACCATCACCACTCACCCCTACCATGCTGCTACCATCACCACTCACCCCTACCATGCTGCCACCATCACCACTCACCCCTACCATGCTGCTACCATCACCACTCACCCCTACCATGCTGCCACCATCACCATTCACCCCTACCATGCTGCTACCATCACCACTCACCCCTACCATGCTGCAACCATCACCACTCACCCCTACCATGCTGATACCATCACCACTCACCCCTACCATGCTGCCACCATCACCACTCACCCCTACCATGCTGCTACCATCACCACTCACCCCTACCATGCTGCTACCATCACCACTCACCCCTACCATGCTGCTACCATCACCACTCACACCTACCATGCTGCTACCATCACCACTCACCCCTACCATGCTGCTACCATCACCACTACCCTCTACATGCTGCTACCATCCCACTCACCCTCATGCTGCTACCATTACCACTCACCCTACCATGCGCTACCATCACCACTCACCCTACCATTGCTGCACATCACCACTCACCCTACCATGCTGCTACCATCACTACTCACCTCTACCATGCTGCTACCATCACCACTCACCCCTACCATGCTGCTACCATCACCACTCACCCCTACCATGCTGCTACCATCACCACTCACCCCTACCATGCTGCTACCATCACCACTTCACCCTCCACTCACTGCTGTTACCATCACCACTCACCCCTACCATGCTGCTACTATCACCACTCACCCCTACCATGCTGCACCATCACCACTCACCTCTACCATGCTGCTACCATCACCACTCACCCTACCATGCTGCTTACCATCACTCACTGCATCCTCACCTATGCTGCTACCATCACCACTACTCCTTCACATACCACCCTACCATGCTGTACCATACCACTCACCCTACTATGCTGTACATCACCACTCACCCTACCATGCTGCTACCATCACCACTCACCCTATCATGCTGCCATCATCACCACTCACCCTACCATGCTGTTACCATCCCACTCACCTCCTCGCCTCAATTCACCCACTGCTGCTACCATCACACTCACTTCTACCATGCTGCACCATCACACTACCTCATCGCTACTCATCCCCTACCTCCATGCTGTACCATAACTAACCCACTCTCACCCTACCATGCTGATACCATTACCACTCACCCCTACATGCATTACCATCACCACTACCATGCTGCTACCATCACTCACTCAACCTACCAGCTGATACCATCACCCTACCATTCCATGCTTCTACCATCACCACTCACCCTACCATGCTGCTACTATCACCACTCACCCCTACCATGTCTGCTACATCACCACTCACCCCTACCATGCTGCTACCATCACCACTCACCCTACCATGCTGTTATCCATCACCACTCACCCCTACCATGCTGCCTACCATCTCCACTCACCCCTACCATGCTGTCTCCACCACTCATCCACATACCACTCACCTCTACCATGCTGCTACCATCACCACTCACCCCTACTATGCTGCTACCATCACCACTCACCTCATACCCATAGCCATGCACCTCTACCATTCATCCACATCACTACCATGCTGTTACCATCACCACTCCTCTACCATGTGCCCATCATCACTACCACTCATGCTGCTACATCACCACTCACCCCTACCATGCTGCACCATTCTCACCTCACCATGCTCCACCATCCATTCACTCCATGTGCCACATCACACTCCTTCTACCATGCTGCCCTCACACTACCCTACTATGTCCATCACCACCCTACCATGCTGATTACCATCACCATGATCTGCTACCATCACCACTCACCCCTACCATGCTATGCCATTACCATCAGCCTACTCACCATGCCACTCATGCTGCTACCATCCCATCACCACCATGCTGATCCATCACCTCACCATCCATGCTGCCTCACCATCACCCTCGCTGCACCATCACCATTCACCCTACCATGCTGTACCATCACCACTCACCCCTACCATGCTGTACTATCACCACTCACCCCTACCATGTCTGCTACATCACCACTCACCCTACCATGCTGCTACCATCACCACTCACACTACATGCTGTACCTCACCACTCACCCTCTGCACAATGCTGCTACCATCACCACTCTACCATGCTGCTACCATCACCCTACCATGCTGATACCATCACCACTCACCCTACCATGCTGCTACATCACCATCACCCCTACCATGCTGCTACCATCACCACTCACCCTACCATGCTGCTACCATCACACTCACCCTACTCATCCTGCTACCTTCACCACTCACCCCTACCATGCTGCCACCATCACCACTCACCACTATCATGCTGCTGCCATCACCACTCACCCCTACCATGCTGCTACCATCACCACTCACCCCTGCCATGATGCTACCATCACCACTGCCATGCTGCTACCATCACCACTTACCACTACCATGCTGCTACCATCACCACTCACCACTACCAACATACAAGGAACTTGCAATGACAAGAAAACTGACGGTGACTATAGCGAAATGGACCAAATATGACCAAAAGAGGAGACCGGCATTCAAATACCAGACCCGCTACCAGACGTACAATCCTGACAAGCAACGTTTACCACTACACTGAAGTGACTGACTCCCATATCAACTGCACAGTGTTAATGTGAAGTCAACATAAGGGAAAACCTAATCAACAAAATACAAGGAAACTGACAGATCTGTAATGTAGTGTAGTGTCGATTTTTTTTCCCTCAGTGCCAGGTGAGGGTTAGTCAGTGCCAGGTGAGGGTCAGTCAGTGCCAGGTGAGGGTTAGTCAGTGCCAGGTGAGGGGTGGAAGTGATCATTTAAACATGGCTGACTGACATTCAATCACCAGCTACTGCCAGATGTACAACTACGAAGCGACATTCTAATTATACTGACAGTAGCTGACCATCATATCAACTGCAGCAGTGTTAATGGGAGGGAAACACAGGAGAAACCGATAAATCTACAAAACAAACTCCAGGAAACTGTCAGGCTATACCAGCGGTTCTCCCTCAGTGCTAAATGTGGGAAAGAAGTGAATAGTTAACCAACCAAGGATATTTTAATAGCTGACTTCCATATTAATGACCAGTGTACATTAGGAGGGAAACATAGGAGAAAACGCCAAATCTAACGACAAAACTCCAAGGAATCTGTCAGGGGCAGTGGCCGTTTTTTCCCTCACTGCTTTTAAAAATGGCTGACACATCAACTCTACGAGGACTAGCAACAACGACGAGCCCCGCTATATGGGATTGATGGCGCTGTGTACGGACATCGCCTTTGAAAAACTTCTTTTTACACTGCCAGGATGGAAATGAGTTAGAAGTGTGATAGGGGAAGCCGGACTATGAAGTGAGGAGTGATGGGAGTTTACGAAGTAAGGGGACAAGTGAGGGGTAATCCGGGTATGTGATAACAGAAAATTTACTAGTAACCAGTGGTGATTTCTAGAGTCGATACAAGGCATTGCTAGGTGTCTGATAGGATCAGTGGTTTCTTTTTAATAAAAAGTAAAGAAAAGAAAACAAATTTTTGTTGTGAAGTGATAAAGAGTGAAGAGTAACTATGGGTGGCATCAGAGGGGTTCAGGCTGCCATAATGATATTTATCATTATTGTGCATTTCTCGAAAGAAGGAAATCAGTCATGGGGTCTGGAAAAGGTGAATGAGGTGATAGCTCCCTGGAAAGTGAAAGCCCAACAGTGGCCATCATACCAGAAACGTAAGTGCCACTATCGCCGCAAGGTTTGGCAACCCCACATCTCCAAAACAAAACAATGGCGCACAGCTTTTATAGTGGCGCTATTAAGTGGCGATATTCATACTAATCCAGGACCTCAATCTATGGTACAGGTGCAAAACAGACAGATAAATCATGGTGATAATGTCGGTCTAGTTGCTAGTAATGATAACCTTAACGCTATAGGTAATGCACAGACAATAGAAACATTATCTCAGACACCACCAGACATATGTATACACTGTACTAAGGTGCGAAAGAAGAACAGTAAACTTACTGGTTGTAAATTGTGTAAAGGTTGGGTGCATAATGGATGTGTGTTCAATTATGGTAATGGTGCCAGATTTCATTTTGTTTGTAACAAATGCACTTTGGCACAGTTACCCTTTAGCAATGATGACATTCATTTTCCTATTTTTAATGCTAATGACCCCTTGCCATATATTGATGATTATGATTGTCTTAGGAAAACAGGCCCTCACTTTATTCATGTCAACGCAAGATCACTTCTTCCAAAATTGGCAGAGATTAGGATTCTAGCTAACAGAACTAGAGCGGCAGTTATATCCATCTCGGAATCCTGGTTGGATGATACGGTGACTGACGACGAGGTCAAAATAGAAGGTTACAATATAAAACGCTTAGATAGGAATAGAAAAGGTGGTGGGGTATGTGCCTACATAAAGAACGACTTAGCCTATAATCCAAGACCTGATTTAAATGACAATAAATTGAGATTCTATGGTTTGAAGTGTTGCTACCTAAGACCAAACCCATCTTAGTAGGAACTAGTTATCGCCCTCCCACCCATGACCAGTTCTTAGAGGACTTTTCGAGAGTCTTGTCAGGACTTGATAACAATGACGAGACAGTAATATTAGGAGACTTCAACATCTGTTTTCAACAGCAAAATAACGGGCTATGTAAAAGATATAAGCAAATTCTGGATTTAAATAGTTACACGCAACTAATTAATACGCCAACCCGGATCACACAGTTCTCAGCCACCCTAATTGACCACATACTTTGTAACCGCCCTGAGAACATTAGTCAGTCAGGGGTCATTACCACAGGTCTTAGTGATCATTTCATCATTTACTGTACCAGGAAAATTACTAGGGAACGGATAGGCCTACACAAGACAATAAAAGTTAGGTCAACTAGAAACTACAGTAAAGAAACACTGGTAAATATGCTACACAATTGTGACTGGTCAGTAATAACAAGTTGCACGGACGTAAATGATGCCTGGGAAAAATTCAAAACAATGTTCACTGCCATCCTTGATAATATTGCACCAGTTAAAGAGGTTAGGATTAAACGAAGAACTGAACCCTGGATGACTACTGAGATATTAGATAATATGAAATTCAGAGACCAGTTGATAAAAAGATTTAAGGCAAACAGACAGGATATTGCAGCACTAAATGAATTCCAAAGGGTGAGGAACAGAGTGCAGAGGCTTATAAAAGGCGCAAAGGCAAGACATTATTGCTCAAAAATCGAAGAGTACAAGAATAACCCTAGAAAGCTCTGGCAACAACTCAAGCAGTTGGGGTATAACCATAAACCCGTAGATAGATCTAACATAGTTCTAAATGTTGATAACGAGGTATGCCACGAAACAACTAAAGTGGCAAATTGTTTTAATTCATACTACACAACTGTCGCATCAACACTAGTAAGTAAGCTACCAGCTGCATCAAATACCTTTAACACAGACTCTGATAAATTTAAAACATACTATACCAATAAAGGAGTAACTCCAAATAATTGTCAACTAGTAAGTGTATCTCATGACTTCGTGCAAAAAGAAATAAGCAGGTTAAACCAAATTAAGAGCACCGGCCCAGATAACATCCCGTCTAAGTTCCTAAAAGATGGTGCATCTGAACTGGCAATCCCCATTTCTCACATAATAAATTTGTCCATCACCACTAATACAGTACCAGAGGGGTTCAAGGAGGCCAGAGTTACTCCTATCTTCAAGAAAAATAGTAGGTCTTATGTCAGCAACTATAGGCCTGTTAGTATACTCAGTGTAATATCCAAAATTCTAGACAGGGCGGTGTACTGTCAAGTAGTTAAATATCTTAGTGACAACAACATTCTTCATAGTTACCAATCAGGCTTTAGGAGATCTTACTTAACTGACACCTCCCTAATTAATCTGATGGATTACATGAGAACTGAAATGTCTATAGGGAACCTCATAGGAATGGTAACTTTAGAATTGCAAAAGGCCTTCGATATTGTCAACCACAATATATTATGTAAGAAACTTCAAGCTATCGGCATAGGTTCCACAGACTGGTTTAAGTCCTATCTTAGCAACAGGAAACAAATTGTCAAAATCAACAAAACGGAATCAGAACCACTGCCGATAGCATGTGGAGTTCACCAAGGTAGTATTCTGGGTCCTCTATTATTCCTGTGTTATGTAAATGATATGCCCATCAGTGTCAAGTGCAAACTCCGACTGTATGCGGATGACAGTGCTCTGTTAGTGTCAGGTAAAGACCCACAAGATTTAGCTAATGTATTAACACTGGAACTGAAGTCCTGCAGCAAATGGTTAGTAGACAACAAACTATCGTTACATCTAGGGAAAACAGAAGCCATACTCTTTGGCACGAAATATAAACTGAGCAGGGTAAATAATTTTAATATCCGGTGTAATGGGGAATCCATCACTTCAGTTTCCTCAGTAAAATATCTGGGAATCCCCTTTGACCCATGCATGTCAGGAGAATTGATAGGGAACAGTGTAGTAAAGAAAGCGAATGCCAGACTGAAGTTCCTCTACAGACAAGCACAGTGTCTACCTACTGAGGCTCGCAGGACCCTATGTCTAGCCCTTATACAATGTCATATTGACTACGCTTGCTCTTCATGGTACTCTGCGTTGACAAAAAAACTGAAAGATAAACTGCAAATCACCCAGAACAAAATGGTAAGATTCATCCTGGACCTGGGACCAAGAGAGCATGTAGGCCAGGATGAATTACAACAATTGGATATGCTGAATATTGAAGACAGAGTAAAACAACTTAAATTAAATCAAGTTTATAAAATTGCTCACAAACAGTGTCCAGATTATCTTGCTGCCAATTTTGTCAAGGCTGTGAACCAAAGCAGTCATAGTACTAGGGGGAGAGAGCACAACTTTGTACTTCCCACAGTCAGTGGCCAGGCTTCAAACACTTTTTATTGTACAGCAATAAAGTAATGGAACAGACTGCCTGCACATGTCAAAGCCAGTCATAGTATGAGCCAGTTCAAGAAGAGAACCAAAAGGTACCTAATGAATGTAGCGACAGAAAGGGAGGAGAATGATTTTTTATTTTTTTAGCTAACACACATGTATATGTAAATAACTCTTTTTACCTTATTCCTAGTATACATATATCCTTTTAGTTAGTTAGTTCAGACTCTCAGGTAAGGACCCACTAGGGGCAAGGGGGAAGTGGGGACAGAAGAAGAATAGCCGGTGAGAGGAAGAGCATAAGTAGAAGAGAAAGAGTCAGGACTAAACCCAACAGTCTAACTACTATTCTTGTATATCCTTTATAATATAATAACATATACGTATATCCTAGAATGTAAAATATTAAAGTATAAAAAGGACCCCAATGGAAATAAGTCACTCTGTCTGACTTTTTTGGGTTATCCTAGGTTCTCTACACATATGCTGCTATGTATGATAATGTATGTAAATGTATTTGTGTATAGCTGAATAAACTTACTTACTTATTAATTATTTTTTTTCTGTATTTTATAGAAAACGGTCACTGTTAAGGAATTTTTTAACGCCTAACTCTTGTAAAATAGTCAAGTGTGTTTGATGTGGTAAATACTAACTCATAAAGACGTACACTAAAACTCCTATCTATCACTGTTGTTAACTTAATGTTACTTTCTGATGTTATTTAATGCACTCATGAACACATTATTTATGGTACTTATGAAGACACTTAAGTAAATGATTCACTTTAGACCAGGACAGTTTTTTCCTAGAGTGACTACCGATAATATTGTCAAGAATTGTTGAGTCTTACCTTGTTGAGTATCCCAGTAGTGTGATAGTACTCTTTATTGTCTCTTAAATTAGAGAAAGTTCACTCACACTGTCACTGTACACTGGGTGAGGCACCACACTGTCATTGTACACTGGGTGAGGCACCACACTGGGTGGGGCACCACACTGTGTCACTGTACACTGGGTGAGGCACCACTGTGTCACTGTACACTGGGTGAGGCCCCACACTGTGTCACTGTACACTGGGTGAGGCACCACACTGTGTC
Organism: Cherax destructor; assembly: GCA_009830355.1. Classification (NCBI taxonomy): domain Eukaryota; kingdom Metazoa; phylum Arthropoda; class Malacostraca; order Decapoda; family Parastacidae; genus Cherax; species Cherax destructor. The sequence continues at coordinate 28,863 of WNWK01019061.1, read as the reverse complement.
ACTGTACGCTACAGGGGTTGAATTAACAAGGTGTTGAGGGAGAGTTCTTGGTACCAAGATGGTGTTAGTGTGAGCAACACTGTGTTGACCTTGATACTGCCACCACCAACGGATGTTCAACCAGCAGTGTTACCAATGTTATCGTACCACTGCATCACGCTATATACTACAACCAGCAGTGTTATCAATGTTATCGTACCACTGCATCATGCTATATACTACAACATTTAACTGTTAACAAATAGGTTATCTCACGAAGCATATTTTACACACCTAAGTTAGTATAGTTTATACATCTACAGTCACTTGGCACACCATGCAACTTCCCTAATGAAAAGTAAGGGTGCCACTAGCACGATGACACAGTACACACTGTCAGGGGCCCAAGACTGTTCAACTGCCTCCCAGCATATATAAGGGGGATTACCAATAGACCCCTGCTTGTCTTCAAGAAGGCACTGGACAGTCACCTAAAGTCAGTACCTGACCAGCCGGGCTGTGGTTCGTACGTCGGTTTGCGTGGGGCCAACAGTAACAGCCTGGTTGATCAGTACCTGATCCACCATGAGGTCTGGTCACAGACCGGGCCACTGGGGCGTTGACCCCCGGAACCCTCTCCAAGTATACAGATACACATACAGTTACATAAATGTTCACACATAACAGTATATGTGTAGATTACTACCCAGGATAACCTGAGAAAGTCAGTAACTGACTTCCATAGAGGTGCTCATGGCTTGGTTGGTAGCGTCCTCACCTCACACACTGAGGGTCCAGGGATCGATCTCGTCACGGGTCAAACGCTGGCATGTTTTCATATACCTGCTGCCCCTGATCACCTAGCAATAAATAGGTACCTTAGGTACCTGTTGTAAGTGGCATTCTGGTGGACTAGATTAACCTAAGTTACCAGAAATGCTGTGCATAACCAGGGGTTTCTATATAGTATGTCGGAAGTGTAGGTGGCTCCTTGATGTAGGTGGCCCCTTGATGTAGGTGGCCCGTTGATGTAGGTGGCTTCTTGATGTAGGTGGCTCCTTGATGTAGGTGGCTCCTTGATGTAGGTGGCTCCTTGATGTAGGTGGCTCCTTGATGTAGGTGGCCCCTTGATGTAGGTGGCTCCTTGATGTAGGTGGCCCCTTGATGTAGGTGGCTCCTTGATGTAGGTGGCTCCTTGATGTAGGTGTCCCCTTGATGTAGGTGGCTCCTTGATGTAGGTGGCTCCTTGATGTAGGTGTCCCATTGATGTAGGTGGCTCCTTGATGTAGGTGGCTCCTTGATGTAGGTGGCTCATTGATGTAGGTGGCTCCTTGATGTAGGTGGCCCCTTGATGTAGGTGGCCCCTTGATGTAGGTGGCTCCTTGATGTAGGTGGCCCCTTGATGTAGGTGGCTCCTTGATGTAGGTGGCTCCTTGATGTAGGTGTCCCCTTGATGTAGGTGGCTCCTTGATGTAGGTGGCTCCTTGATGTAGGTGGCTCATTGATGTAGGTGGCTCCTTGATGTAGGTGGCCCCTTGATGTTGGTGGCTCCTTGATGTAGGTGGCTCCTTGATGTAGGTGGCCCCTTGATGTAGGTGGCTCCTTGATGTAGGTGGCTCCTTGATGTAGGTGGCCCCATGATGTAGGTGGCCCCTTGATGTAGGTGGCTAATTGATGTAGGTGGCTCATTGATGTAGGTGGCTCCTTGATGTAGGTGGCTCCTTAACGTAGGTGGCTCCTTGATGTAGATGGCTCCTTGATGTAGGTGGCTCCTTGATGTAGGTGGCCCCTTGATGTAGGTGGCTCCTTGATGTAGGTGGCTCCATGATGTAGGTGGCCCCTTGATGTAGGTGGCCCCTTGATGTAGGTGGCTCCTTGATGTAGGTGGCTCCTTGATGTAGGTGGCTCCTTGATGTAGGTGGCTCCTTGATGTAGGTGGCCCCTTGATGTAGGTGGCTCCTTGATGTAGGTGGCCCCTTGATGTATAACGCCATCCAACAAGAACATTTTAACCTACCAGGATGGAACATTGTGTAGTGAGGGAACATTGTGTAGTGAGGGAACATTGTGTAGTGAGGGAACATTGTGTAGTGAGGGAACATTGTGTAGTGAGGGAACATTGTGTAGTGAGGGAACATTGTGTAGTGAGGGAACATTGTGTAGTGAGGAACATTGTGTAGTGAGGGAACATTGTGTAGTGAGGGAACATTGTGTAGTGAGGGAACATTGTGAAGTGAGGGAACATTGTGTAGTGAGGGAACATTGTGTAGTGAGGGAACATTGTGAAGTGAGGGAACATTGTGTAGTGAGGGAACATTGTGTAGTGAGGGAACATTGTGTAGTGAGGGAACATTGTGAAGTGAGGGAACATTGTGAAGTGAGGGAACATTGTGAAGTGAGGGAACATTGTGTAGTGAGGGAACATTGTGAGTGAGGAACATTGTGAAGTGAGGAACATTGTGTAGTGAGGGAACATTGTGTAGTGAGGGAACATTGTGAAGTGAGGGAACATTGTGAAGTGAGGGAACATTGTGTAGTGAGGGAACATTGTGAAGTGAGGGAACATTGTGAGTGAGGACATTGTAGTAGGGAACATTGTGAGTGAGGGAACATTGTGAGTGAGGGGACATTGTGAAGTGGGGGGACATTGTGAAGTGAGGGGACATTGTGAAGTGAGGGGACATTGTGAAGTGAGGGGACATTGTGAAGTGAGGGGACATTGTGAAGTGAGGGGACATTGTGAAGTGAGGAGACATTGTGAAGTGAGGGAACATTGTGAAGTGAGGAGACATTGTGAAGTGAGGGGACATTGTGAAGTGAGGGGACATTGTGAAGTGAGGAGACATTGTGAAGTGAGGGGACATTGTGAAGTGAGGGGACATTGTGAAGTGAGGGGACATTGTGAAGTGAGTGGAACATTGTGTAGTGAGGAACATTGTGTAGTGAGGGAACATTGTGTAGTGAGGGAACATTGTGTAGTGAGGGAACTCTGTGAAGTGAGGGAACATTGTGAAGTGAGGGAACATTGTGTAGTGAGGGAACATTGTGAAGTGAGGGGACATTGTGAAGTGAGGAGACATTGTGAAGTGAGGGGACATTGTGAAGTGAGGGGACATTGTGAAGTGAGGGGACATTGTGAAGTGAGGGGACATTGTGAAGTGAGGGGACATTGTGAAGTGAGGGGACATTGTGAAGTGAGGGGACATTGTGAAGTGAGGGGACATTGTGAAGTGAGGGAACATTGTGTAGTGAGGGAACATTGTGTAGTGAGGGAACATTGTGAAGTGAGGGAACATTGTGTAGTGAGGGACCATTGTGAAGTATACCTGGAGTATACCTGGAGAGGGTTCCGGGGGTCAACGCCCCCGCGGCTCTGTCTGTGACCAGGCCTCGTGGTGGATTAGGATCTGATCAACCAGGCTGTTACTGTTTGCCGCACGCAAACTGACGTACGAACCACAGCCTGGTTGGTCAGGTACTGACTTTAGGTGCCTGTCCAGTGGTGTTTTGGGAGTATACAAAGGTGTTTGATAGTGTTTCTGAGGTTAAGTTAAGTTAAGTGTTTTCAGGTTAGGTTAGGATAGGTTAGTTAGGTTAGGTTAAGTTAGGTGTTGTTAGGTTAGATTAGGATAGGTTAGTTAGGTTAGGTTAGGTGTTGTTAGGTTAGATTAGTTTAGGTTAGGTTAGGTTAAATGCTATTTTGGGGAAATCAAGATGTTTTTGAAAGTATTCAGTTGTGATTTTGGGAGTATTCAATGGTGATTTTTTTTTTTTTTTTTTTTAGAGGGGGGAGGTGTTTTTTAAGGTGTCCAAATGTTGTATTAGAGTAATTTGAAGGTTAAGTTAGGTTAGGTTAAGTTAGATGATATTTGGGTTAGGTTATGTTAGGATAGTTTAGGTAAGGTTAGGTGTTGTTAGGTTGGGTTAGGTTGGGTTAGGATAGGATAGGTTAGTTAGGTTAGGTTAGGTTAGTTAGGTGTTGTTAGGTTGGGTTAGGTTAGGATAGGTGAGAGTGTTTTGAAGGTTAGGTTAGGTTAGTTAGGATAGGATAGGTTAGGATAGGTTAGGTTAGGATAGTTAGGTTAGGTTAGTTAGGATAGGTTTGGTTAGTTTAGATTAGGTTATGTTTTGGTGGTATTCAGAGGTATTTTGGTAGTATTAGAGTGTTTTGGTGGTGTTCAATGGTGTTTTGGGTGCATTCAATGTCGTTTTTGAGTGTATTCAGTGGTGTTTTGGTGATATTCAGAGGGGTTTTGGTAGTATTAGAGTGTTTTGAAGGTGATCAAATGATGTATTAGTGTTTTGGTGGTGTTCAATGATGTTTTGTGTTTTTGAAAGTGTCTTTTGTGTTAGGTTTATGTTCATGTATTTTTGTGATCATGTTATATCTGTGTTGGAGATGAGTAGTGATCTTGGTTAGAGTGTTTTGAGGTTTGATGGTGTTTTGGGAGTATTCAATGGTGATTTTGAGTGATTTGAGGAAATTTTTTAAAAATGTAATTATGTTATGTCTTAGTTGGGTGTGTTCATGATATGTCTTAGTTGGTGGTGGCTGTGTTAGTTTTGGCAATATGTCATGTCTTAGTTGGTGATGTCTTAGTTTTTGGTAATGTTCCATGACTTAGTTGGAGGGTGTATGTCTGTGTTAGTTTTGGTAATGTGTCATGTTTTAGTTGGAGGTGTATGTCTTATGTCTTAGTTGGTGGTGACTGTGTTGGTTTTTGATAATGTTCTATGACTTAGTTGGAGGGTGTATGTCTGTGTTACTTTTGGCAATGTGTCATGTTTTAGTTGGAGGTGTATGTCTTATGTCTTAGTTGGAAGTGAATGTCTTAGTTGTGATTATGCCATGTATAAGTTTGTTGATGTTTCATGTGTTAGTTGAAGGTGTTCAAATGATGTATGAGAGTGATTTGAAGGTTAAGTTAGGTTAGGTTAAAATGTTATTTGGGTTAGAATAGGTGTTGTTATGTTGGGTTTGGATAGGTTAAATGTTGTTAGGTTGGGTTAGGATATGTTAGTTAGGTTAGGTTATTTGGGTTAATAGGTTTGTTGATGTCTCATGTGTTAGTTGAAGGTGTTCAAATGGTGCATGAGAGTGATTTGAAGTTAAAGTTAGGTTAGGTTAGGTTAAATGTTATTTGTGGTGTTTGATAGTGTTTTTGAAGGTGTTCAAATGATGTATAAGAGTGTTTTTTATGGTGTTCAAATGTTGTATGAGAGAATTTTGAAGGATAGGTTAGATGTTATTTGGGTTAGGTTAGGTTAGGTGTTGTTAGGTTGGGTTAGGTTAGGTAAAAATGTTATATGTTGTTATGGTATTATTCAGATGGTGTTTTGGGAGTATACAATGATGATTTTGAGGGGTATTTTTTGAAGGTGTTCAAATGATGTTTGAAGGTGATCAAATGATGTACTAGAGTGTTTTAGTGGTGTTCAAAGTAATCTGGGATGTGTTATGGAGTGAGTTGATAAGGGTTGTTGTCAGAATATTTCTAAACAGTTATTGAGAAAATGTGTGTGTGTTGATGGGGTTGTTGTGGGTTATGAGTGAGATGAGTTATGTTGGTGGTAGTGAGGTCATACACTTTAGTTCTTTTAAATTATCGAGAGGAAAAAATAGCCTCACACCTGCCGTCTGGAGATACAGGTGTTCTGGTCGACGTAGGTAAGCAGTAGATGTCTAGACTTGAGTGTGGGGTGGTGTACTCACCTAATTGTACTCACCTAATTGTGGTTGCAGGGGTCGAGACTCAGCTCCTGGCCCCGCCTCTTTGCTGTCTGCTACTGGGTCTCTGCTCTCCCTGCTCCATGAGCTTTATCATACCTTGTCTTAAAACTATGTATGGTTCCTGCCTCCACTATATCTTTCTCTAGACTATTCCACTTCCTGACTACTCTGTGGCTGAAGAAATGCTTCCTGACATCCCTTTGACTCATCTGAGTCTTCAGCTTCCAGTTGTGTCCCCTTGTTTCTGTGTTCCCTCTCTGAAACATCCTGTCACTATCTACCTTGTCAATTCCCCGCAGTATTTTGTATGTCGTTATCATGTCTCCTCTGACCCTTCTTTCCTTCAGTGTTGTTAGTCCTATTTCCCTCAATCTTTCTTCATAAGACAGACCCCTGAGTTGTGGAACTAACCTTGTCGCAAACCTTTGCACTTTGTCTAGTTTCTTTACGTGCTTGACCAGGTGTGGGTTCCAGACTGGTGCTGCATATTCTAGTATGGGCCTGACGTACACGGTGTACAGTGTCTTGAACGATTCCTTGTTAAGGTAACGGAACGCTAATCTTAGGTTTGCCAGTCTGTGCCAGTGTGTGTTTGTGTGAGCGCAAATTTTAATGAAATTAAAGGTATTGTGAATATTTTAAAAGAAAATATAGAGTTGGTAATGTGAAATATGGTGTGATACATATGAACACCCCCGTGACGTCACATCAACAGATTGAAACAAGTAAATCCTTGTGTGTGACGTCACGGTGTCCCAGGTGTAGTGCAGGTAGAGTTGCTGAAAGTGTTTCTTGACAACTCTTTTACTAAAAATATGATTTAATAGTAAACATGATTAGAAAGAGTTGTATTTAGTTAATCATATGAGGGAAAATATATATGCTGTGAAGAAAATTCATATAATGAAATATTAAAAATGTTATCCAATGATAGATCTTATGTGGAATTTAGAAAATGAGTAATTGGCAACTTAAATCGAGGATTATAGAAAGGGTTTCCTGAGTAATCATTTCAGTGTTGTCTTTCGTCGTAGCTTCAAGTAGATTCATAAGAACATAAGAACATAAGAAAGAAGGAACACTGCAGCAGGCCTACTGGCCCATGCGAGGCAAGTCCAAGTCTCCCGCCGGCTTAAGCCAATGCCCTGACCCAGCCAGGTCAGGTTACATTCACTTAAGGAAGGAGCACGGCATCTGACCTAGTAGCACAAACTAGTCAGGTCCCACTCACACCCACCCGCACCCACTCATATATTTATCTAGCCTATTTTTAAAACTACACAACGTTTTAGCCTCTATAACTGTACTCGGGAGTTTGTTCCACTCATCGACAACTCTATTACCAAACCAATGCTTTCCTATATCCCTTCTGAATCTGAATTTATCCAACTTAAAGCCATTGCTTCGAGTCCTGTCAATACAAGATATTTTTAGCACGCTATTTACATCCCCTTTATTTATTCCTGTTTTCCATTTATATACCTCAATCATATCCCCCCTAATTCTACGCCTTTCTAGAGAGTGCAGATTCAGGGCCCTCAGTCTATCCTCATAGGGAAGATTTCTGATACATGGAATCAACTTAGTCATCCTCCTTTGTACGTTTTCCAGAGCATTTATATCCATTCTGTAATACGGTGACCAAAACTGTGCAGCATAATCTAGATGAGGCCTAACCAAGGATATATAGAGTTGAAGAACAACCTGAGGACTCCTATTATTTATGCTTCTTGATATGAAGCCAAGGATTCTGTTTGCTTTATTGCCAACACTTATGCACTGCTGTCTTGGTTTTAGATTACTGCTAACCAGAACTCCTAAATCCTTTTCGCAATCAGTAGTATTAAGATCTACATTATTTAGTTTATATGTGGCATGGTTATTGTCCTGTCCAATATTTAGAACTTTGCATTTATCTATATTAAACTGCATCTGCCACTTCTCCGACCACTGCATCAGTCTATTCAAATCTTCCTGGAGTGCTCTAATGTCCTCATTTGAATGAATTGGACGGCCTATTTTGGTGTCATCGGCAAACTTGCTTATGTCGCTATTTATTCCCTCATCTATGTCGTTTATGTAGATTGTGAACAACAAGGGGCCAATTTGTCTAAAGTTGAAATCTCCCATCAGCACAACATTTTCATGTGTAGATGCCTTACGAATTTCATCCCATAGAAGTTTACTGCACTCCCTATCAAGATTTGGGGGCCTGTAAATCACACCCAAAATAAGATTTACACGGCCCTCAAGAAGCTGTAACCAAACAGATTCAGTGGCTGACGCTTCTAATTTTATATCTTGTCTAACACAACAATTTAAATTGTCTCTGACATACATTGCTACTCCACCACCCTTCCTGTTGACCCTATCAGTGTGGAATAATTTATAGCCTTGTATGTGACATTCAGAAGGCAACTCTCTATCTTTCAGATTGAGCCAGGTCTCTGTTATAGCAATAATATCTATGTTTCCTGCACTTGCAATTAATCTTAACTCATCTATCTTATTTCTTACACTCCTGCTATTAGTATAGTAAACCTTAAGGGAGCTAGTCTCTTGTTTCCCTCTGCTGTCTCCCTTTGTTTGCTGACCTGATCCATTGTCTTTATTTGTAAATTTATGATGAATTTCTTTTATAAATTTACTGTTTTCAGCTCTAGTGTTGCAAACTGACTGTTTCCCACATACACCCATACCTCTATCCTCTATCAGTTTAAAATCCTAGGCATGTCAGCAATGGCCCTCTCAATCGAGTTGGCAAGTGCTTCCACCCCTGTCCCAGAGAGATGTACCCCATCCCTTGCATACATATCATGTTTGCCATAAAGTTGTCCCAGTTGTCAATGAATGGGACTGCAAGTTCCTTGCAGTATCTGTCTAGCCAGCAATTTACACCAATTGCCCTAGACAACCATTCATTTCCCACTCTCCTTCTAGGCAAGATGCTACATATGATTGGGACCCCTCCCTTAGACTTGATTAGCTCTATAGCTGACCTGTACTTATCCAGCAGCTCTTCTCTCCTACCCTTCCCAATATCATTTCCACCAGCACTGAGACAGATAATGGGCTTGTTCCCATTACCTGTCATGATATTATCCAACCTGTTGACTATGTCACCAACACCAGCTCCAGGGAAGCACACCCTCTCTCTCACCTCCCTATTCCTATTACAGAAAGCACGGTCCATATATCTTACCTGTGAGTCACCTACCACAAGAATTCTCTTACCTCTATTAGCAGGGGAAGTAGTACCTTTACCTTCACTGGCCACTGGAGTACATTCATCCTGAATAACAGAGAAGCTATTTCCTACCTTCAAATCTTCTCTCTTAACTTTCCTTATTTTGATGCTGCTCCCATTACTGGGTACCACTCGCCACTCGCTAACCACTGAAGTACACTCGTCCTGGAGAACAGAGAATCGATTTCCTACCTTCATATCTTCTCTGTTAACCTTCTTTATCTTCCTTCTTCCTGAATTGTGAACCACTTGCCACTTAAAGCGGCTGCCACTTTCACTGTTGGTAACCATTTCCTCCTCACCAGCACCAACCATCTCACACTCACTCCCACACCCATCTAGGCGAAGCTTCAGCCTCCTATTTTCCTCCTGAAGAAGTAGAACCTCCTTCTTCAACACTTCAACCTGAGATTCTAAAACACTGCAGTGAGCCATGTGCTCGGTGAATTTCTCAAGAAGTTGAATATAGGTGTGTAATGGGAGTATTGGTGTGTTTTAGGAATGTTGTGGGATATGAGTTAAAAAATGTTAGTGGATATTAAAACGTCTGAAAAATTTGTTGTATTACGAAAAGTGAATGTAGAGCAAAGTGGTGAAAATTTGTGTTATCCTGTGTTAAGTATCGTTGTGTGTGAGTGAGGTGAGGTGAGGTTAAGGAGGAGAGTGAGGTGCAGGGGAGGTGTTGAGGCTTGTGACTTTTTGATGAATTAGTAAAAACGGAAAAAAAATTGTGTGTGATCTTAGAAATGGTAATCATAGAGTTGGTGAACATGTGTAATGTTTTCCCTATGATGATTTTAGTCAGTGACTTGTATTACCTGTATGGGGGCTTCTTTTTTTGTTACTTGAAAATTTTTATCCTTTTATTATGTTACCTGAAATCTTAATTCGTGTTATGTTTTCCCTATGATCATTTTAGTCAATGATTTCTGTTACCTGGAAATGTATCTTTTTATTCTGTTACCTGAAAACATGGAAAGTGTATATGAAATTTGTAAAATGTATCTTTGTATTGTTACCCAAAAATGGGGATTTTTTAATGTAAGACTGGAACTTTTTATTCTGTTACCCGAAAATGGGGAATATATGTATTGAAATGTATAATAAATAAATGATGAAAAAATGTGTATTAGTGTTTTCCTGTTTTAACTTAGAGAGGAAATAAAATTAACTTGTTGGCGGGTAGTGCTCCACAGTGACGTTACACACTTTCATTTCATTCAATGTAATAAGGGAAAGATACTTGTACTTTTAGCTCATTTAACTTAGAGAGACTCCATAGAGGTATTTTTGGATCAATTTTATTTAGATAGGAAATAATATTACCCATAAGGGTTACCATATCTCTAACCCTCCATAGGGGTAAAGTAAAAAGGGTAAAACTCAAAATTTTGAAAAAAATGAAAAATTTTAAAAAATGAAAATTTGAAAAAAATGAAAATTTGAAAAAAAAATGAAAAAAAAAATCGAAAAAAAAAAATTGAAAACAAAAATTGAAAAAAAAATATATTGAAAAAAAAAATATTGAAAAAAAATGTGGAAAAAAAAGAAAAAAATGAACATTGGGGGGAGGGGGGTTCCGTGCGCACAGCGGCCATCTTGCGGCACTCTGGCATAAAGTCTACTACTAGTAGGTACCTATGTTATAGTCACCTTACACCTGCAGCTTCGTCCATGCTCAAACTCACATTCATCTATGTGAATATGGCTACCACTGCTTTGGCTGATGGTCTTGCTGTTTATTATTACTTTATCAGCCCAGTTACATCGAAGCTGAGAGATACCACTACATTCAACATTGCTGGAATTGTTACTCGTATGTACTGTTGAGTAGACTTCAGGATGTACATGTTTATAGAGGGGCCACAGATATATCAGATCACTTTTTAGTTGTAGCTACAGTGAGAGTAAAAGGTAGATGGGATACAAGGACAATAGAAGCAACAAGAGAGAGGTGAAGGTTTATAAACTAAAAGAGGAGGCAGTTAGGGAAAGATATAAACAACTATTGGATGATAGATGGGCTAGTGAGAGTGTAGGCAACGGGGTTGAAGATGTATGGGGTAGTTTTAAGATTGTAGTGTTAGAGTGTTCAGAAGAAGTTGGTGGTTATAAGTGGGTGTGGGAGGGAAGAGGAGCGATTGGTGGAATGATGATGTAAAGAGAGTAGTAAGGGAGAAAAAGTTAGCATATGAGAGGTTTTTACAAAGTAGAAGTGATGCAAGGAGGGAAGAGTATATGGAGAGAAAAAGAGAGTTTAAGAGAGTTGTGAAGCAATGTAAAAAGAGAGCAAATGAGATGGTGGGTGAAATGATATTAACGAATTTTGTTGAAAATAAGAAAAAGTTTTGGAGTGAGATTAATAAGTTGAGGAAGCCTAGGGAACGATTGGATTTGACAGTTAAAACTAGGAGAGGAGAGTTATTAAATGGAGAGTTAGAGGTATCGAGAAGATGGAGGGAATATTTTGAGGAATTGTTAAATGTTGATGAAGATTGGGAAGCTAAGATTTTGTGTATAGGGCAAGGAGGAATAACATCGTGTAGGAGTGAGAAAGAGCCAGTTGTGAGTGTGGGGGAAGTTCGTGGGGAAGTGAGTAGAATGAAAGGGGGTAAGGCAGCTGGGATTGATGGGATAAAGATAGAAATGTTAAAAGCAGGTGGGGATATAGTTTTGGAGTGGTTGGTGCTATTATTTAATAAATGTATGGAAGAGGGTAAGGTACCTAGGGATTGGCAGAGAGCGTGCATAGTTCCTTTGTATAAAGTCAAAGGGACAAAAGAGAGTCCAAATATTATGGGGGAATAAGTCTGTTGAGTGTACCTGGTAAAGTGTATGGTAGAGGTATTACTGAAAGAATTAGGAGTAAGACGGAGAGCAGGATAGCAGATGAACAAGGAGGTTTTAGAAAAGGTAGGGGGTGTGTAGACCAAGTGTTTACAGTGAAACATATAGGTGAACAGTATTTAGATAAGGGTAAACAGGTTTTTGTGGCCTTTGTGGATTTGGAAAAGGTGTATGTCAGGGTGGATAGGGGGGCAATGTGGCAGATGTTGCAGGTGTATGGAATAAGAAGTAGGCTACTGAAAACAGTGAAGAGTTTATACGAGGATAGTGAGGCTCAGGTTAGAGTAAAAGTTGGCCTTAGACAAGGATGTGAGATGTCACCGTGGTTGTTCAATATATTTATAGATGGAGTTGTAAGAGAAGTGAATGCTCGGGTGTTGGCAAGAGGTGTGGGGTTAAAAGATAAAGAATCTAACACAAAGTGGGAGTTGTCACAGCTGCTTTTTGCTGATTACACTGTGCTTTTGGGAGATTCTGAAGAGAAGTTGCAGAGGTTGGTGAATGAGTTTGGTAGGGTAAGTAAAAGAAGGAAATTAAAAGTGAATGAAGGAAAGAGTAAGGTGATGAGGATAACAAAAAGATTAGGTGATGAAAGATTGGATATCAGACTGGAGGGAGAGAGTATGGAGGAGGTGAAAGTATTCAGATATTTAAGAGTGGACGTGTCAGCAGATGGGTCTATGAAGGATGAGGTGAATCATAGAATTGATGATGGTAAAACAGTAAGTGGTGCACTTAGGAGTCTGTGGAGACAAAGAACTTTGTCCGTGGAAGCAAAGAGGGGAATGTATGAGAGTATAGTTATACCAACACTCTTATATGGGTGTGAAGCATGGGTGATGAATGTTGCAATGAGGAGATGACTGGAGGCGGTGGAGATGTCATGTCTGAGGTCAATGTGTGGTGTGAATATAATGCAGAGAATTCATAGTGTGGAAATTATTAGGAGGTGTGGGATTACCAAAACTATTATCCAGAGAGCTGAGGAGGGGTTGTTGAGATGGTTTGGACATGTAGAGAGGATGGAACAAAGTAGAATGACTTCGAGAGTGTATAAATCTGTAGTGGAGGGAAGGCGGGGTAGGGGTCGGTCTAGGAAAGGTTGGAGGGAGAGGGTAGAGTAGGTTTTGTGTGTGAGGGGCTTGGACTTCCAGCAAGCATGCATGAGCTATTTGATAGGAGTAAATGGAGACAAATGGTTTTTAATACTTGACGTGCTGTTGGAGTGTGAGCAAAGTAACATTTATGAAGGGATTCAGGGAAACCGGCAGGCCGGACTTGAGTCCTGGAGATGGGAAGTACAGTGTCTGCACTCTGAAGGAGGGGTGTTAATGTTGCAGTTTTATAACTGTAGTGTAAAGCACCCTTCTGGCAAGACAGTGATGGAGTGAATGATGATGATTTTTTTTTCTTTTTCGGGCCACCCTGCCTTGGTGGCCACCCTGCCTTGGTGGCCACTCTGCCTTGGTGGCCACTCTGCCTTGGTGGGAAACGGCCGATGTGTTAATAAAAAAATGTACACAACACCAGAGACTGTCCTGTGAAGGACAAGAAGTTCTGCACAACCTGTGGTAGTGAAGGCCACGAGTCTTGCACCGCCTCTGCTCCACCAACACCAACTTGCCTCAACTGTAAAAGCAACGATCATCACACTAGCTGCTAAATCTCCCACTCGCAAAGACATTATGAAGAAAACTCAAGAAGCAGAGCAAGAAAGTCCTCTTCCAGATCACCCACCTATGCTGCTATTACGAAACTGCAGCTACCACAACAACACTCCTCCAAGCTTCCACTCAACCCTCCACTACCAACATCGCACCTGACTGTGACCCAACTACAATCTACTATCGTATGATCTATGCTCACATGCATAACGTTGCTGTTCCTGGGACTTTCAACACTTCCATTAATGAACTCTTCAAGTTAAACAACATGCCACAGTTCACCTTCCCAGCTTCTCCATCATCTTCAACCATTCTCAACACCAACTCACATCCTGTCGTAGTTTCGCCACCAGGAAGCCACTTCCAAGAAGCTCCACCACCACCACATCCAAGTGACGTCCTCCAATTCCTACCAATCAGGTGCCTTTGTTGGCTCCTGCCGCCAACACTGCAAAAGACCAATCAGCTTTCTCGCCTTCTACCAACACCACTGCCACGAACCAATCAGCGACCTCGCCTGTCACACCTCAGCCACCACCGGCCAAGCAACCTGCTACACTTTACCTGGAGTTGTAACTCGTGCTGCCTCCACCCAAGCACACAATCCATCCACTGCCACTCCTGCCAACCCTTCTGAAGCTGCTCCAGACTCTGGTGAGGAGGAGTTGTTCTACGTCGACTTCCCTGGTACTGGGTTCTTCACCACTAACCAACGCAATGCTTGCCAAGGAACTTCCTAGCGCCTTCAGGATGGAACTGTCAAGTAAACCCTCTGTGGAAAATATTGGGTATTTTCCAAAAGTTATATTCGATAAACTTTCTAATGTGAATAAGTATTCTTAATATGTGGTTGTTGATTCACATAATACTTAGAGATGAAGGAGAACCATCCCGACCGTCGCTTGGGGACGCGGAGCTGGGTCAAGTGGGCAGAGAGCGGGTCAGTCACGTATGGAAACCCATAGGCGCAAGATATCGGTAGTGCAATGGAGGCGGGAATTTGGCGTGTGAAACGACCAAAACGCGAGTAGAGGTTTCATTTCGTAATTAGAAAGTGTTGTAAATGCGCTCGTGCATAATGTGGGACATTAAGTCCGGGAACCACCATAATGGAGTGGTAAATTGTTAAAACAACGAGTGATACAACGCAGACGCGGGTAGCCATTGTCTAGGAACCTCGGCGTGACGTGACTATCTGACTGAATACGGTCGCAAACCCTGATTCTGGGTGACCTTCATGGTGTGAATTATAGTCGGTGAACATTGTGGGACGTTAAGTCCAGTGAATCAGAGGTATAAATCATTGGAAGGGAAAGAGGTGGATCGGGCGGCATCAAGTGAAGAGACGCCATCCGGGACCGCCATGTTGGGTATGAAGGAGATGATCGTTTCCATCTCTACTCATCGACTCTGAATTTCGGTATAGAGACGATGAAAGTGTATAAACTAGTGGGACATTAAACCATAGTGTGTATAGTGGTTAAAGTTATGCAAATAAACTGTAAGAAAGGGAAATAGCGAGAGGATACGAATCGCTACTTCCTGAACAACCACATGGTAATTCAACAGTCCGGTCTCGAGGACTGTAGAGAGCTCAAGGGAATCAACTTAATCTTGACTTATCGGGACGACCACCACAACATCATCGTCTTGCCGGGAAACAATTTCTAGCGGGCAGGACCTAAAGAGATCGACGCGAGGAAACACCAACAAAGGAAGCGACTCCCTCACCCACAGTAAGTACATTTATTGTTGTAACTGTGTTACTGGCCAGTAGATAGGTTGCAATGATGAATACTTGCTGTGGTTATGTCGACGATCTCCAATGAACATCAGGGACACGAATAAGGGGTGAGTGAATATTAATTAATTATACTCTCTCCTCCTTCTCCTCAATCAGTCTAATATTAACCCATAAAGTCCACTAAAATTAACAATACCGTAATTATTGATGTTACCCATTCTTATTAAACTGGTCTAGAGCAGAATTTGGTTCAGAGGTGTGAAATTATCGAAGGGAGTCATTTCAGCGACCAGGTGACTCTAGTTTTCTCACATGACTAACGGGGTAACTGCGTTAAAATTATATTGGCGGTCATCTCCCAGGGAGATTATTTGTCCTAATGGCGGTGAAACCCAGACAGGTAATCTCTTAATTCCCCACACCGTCGACCCTGGCTACAACTATACCGTCTCAACAGTACTCTACGATATCAAAGTAGCAAGGAAAGTACACCCTTCTGAAGTGGAATTCATCACAAGAAAGAAGTTCAAGTCTCTTGTGAATGGATCCCCTACTCCCATGTAACGAGCTTCCATCTTTCCAGACACTGACGCCTACACTGCCTCACTGCCGCCCCCCACCCCCTTCTTGGTAGCTAAGTACTGACGTCCTTCATTCCTCTCCATCCAAGCCTTCAGGTTGGGCCAATTACCTTCTTCCCCTCTCTCCTCCACCATCCCATGCTTTTCCAGTATTTCCATTCTTCCCATTCCTTCTTCCTTCCCCATCTTACCGTCGCTCTGGTCTTATTTGACTGATTACTAGAGAGTTCAATGTTTACACAGGAACTAAGATAAGACGAGTTTTCAGGTGATGATGATGGACATCTTGTGAGGCACCTTGGATAAACTCAAGAAGTGTAGGTAGTGCACAAGGATCGTTGGTGGGGCTGATGTAGTGCACAAGGATCGTTGGTGGGGCTGATGTAGTGCACAAGGGTCGTTGGTGGGGCTGATGTAGTGCACAAGGATGGTTGGTGGGGCTGATGTAGTGCACAAGGATCGTTGGTGGGGCTGATGTAGTGCACAAGGATCGTTGGTGGGGCTGATGTAGTGCACAAGGATCGTTGGTGGGGCTGAGGTAGTGCACAAGGATCGTTGGTGGGGCTGATGTAGTGCACAAGGATGGTTGGTGGGGCTGATGTAGTGCACAAGGATGGTTGGTGGGGCTGATGTAGTGCACAAGGATGGTTGGTGGGGCTGATGTAGTGCACAAGGATGGTTGGTGGGGCTGATGTAGTGCACAAGGATCGTTGGTGGGGCTGATGTAGTGCACAAGGATCGTTGGTGGGGCTGATGTAGTGCACAAGGATCGTTGGTGGGGCTGAGGTAGTGCACAAGGATCGTTAGTGGGGCTGATGTAGTGCACAAGGATCGTTGGTGGGGCTGATGTAGTGCACAAGGATCGTTGGTGGGGCTGAGGTAGTGCACAAGGATCGTTGGTGGGGCTGATGTAGTGCACAAGGATCGTTAGTGGGGCTGATGTAGTGCACAAGGATCGTTGGTGGGGCTGATGTAGTGCACAAGGATCGTTGGTGGGGCTGAGGTAGTGCACAAGGATCGTTGGTGGGGCTGATGTAGTGCACAAGGATCGTTGGTTGGGCTGATGTAGTGCACAAGGATCGTTGGTGGGGCTGATGTAGTGCACAAGGATCGTTGGTTGGGCTGATGTAGTGCACAAGGATCGTTGGTGGGGCTGATGTAGTGCACAAGGATCGTTGGTGGGGCTGATGTAGTGCACAAGGATCGTTGGTGGGGCTGATGTAGTGCACAAGGATCGTTAGTGGGGCTGATGTAGTGCACAAGGATCGTTGGTGGGGCTGATGTAGTGCACAAGGATCGTTGGTGGGGCTGATGTAGTGCACAAGGATCGTTGGTGGGGCTGATGTAGTGCACAAGGATCGTTGGTTGGGCTGATGTAGTGCACAAGGATCGTTGGTGGGGCTGATGTAGTGCACAAGGATCGTTGGTTGGGCTGATGTAGTACAAGGATCGTTGGTGGGGCTGATGTAGTGCACAAGGATCGTTGGTGGGGCTGATGTAGTGCACAAGGATCGTTGGTGGGGCTGATGTAGTGCACAAGGATCGTTAGTGGGGCTGATGTAGTGCACAAGGATCGTTGGTGGGGCTGATGTAGTGCACAAGGATCGTTGGTGGGGCTGATGTAGTGCACAAGGATCGTTGGTGGGGCTGATGTAGTGCACAAGGATCGTTAGTGGGGCTGATGTAGTGCACAAGGATCGTTGGTGGGGCTGATGTAGTGCACAAGGATCGTTGGTGGGGCTGAGGTAGTGCACAAGGATCGTTGGTGGGGCTGATGTAGTGAACAAGGATCGTTGGTTGGGCTGATGTAGTGCACAAGGATCGTTGGTGGGGCTGATGTAGTGCACAAGGATCGTTGGTGGGGCTGATGTAGTGCACAAGGATCGTTGGTTGGGCTGATGTAGTGCACAAGGATCGTTGGTGGGGCTGATGTAGTGCACAAGGATCGTTGGTGGGGCTGAGGTAGTGCACAAGGATCGTTGGTGGGGCTGAGGTAGTGCACAAGGATCGTTGGTTGGGCTGATGTAGTGCACAAGGATGGTTGGTGGGGCTGATGTAGTGCACAAGGATGGTTGGTGGGGCTGATGTAGTGCACAAGGGTCGTTGGTGGGGCTGATGTAGTGCACAAGGATGGTTGGTGGGGCTGATGTAGTGCACAAGGATGGTTGGTGGGGATGATGTAGTGCACAAGGGTCGTTGGTGGGGCTGATGTAGTGTACAAGGATGGTTGGTGGGGCTGATGTAGTGCACAAGGATGGTTGGTGGGGCTGATGTTGTACTTGACTGTTTGCTTCGCCAGGTGTGTGTTCAGGTGAGAGAAAACTATTTCGTGGGTTTGTTGAGGTGTAGTGTAGAAGGTGATTCCAGGCCATTTAGCATCAGAAGCACTTTTGTCAGTAGGAAAGGTTTCAGCCCTCTTGACTGGCGGTGTAGGTGATGTTGGCGAGGATGTTGGTTGGTCCTCAGGTGATGATGAGGCGGAAGACGTTGCTGGTGGCAAGGCGGTCGCTGATTGGTGGGTTTCCAAGGAGAGTGAAGGTGGAAGAGGCCTCTCATTTGCTGGCGTTGGAGTGACGTCATCGTGAGGTGGTGGTGGAGGAGCTGCTTGTCTCGTGAGTGATTTTAAACTACCACATATAAAAACTTGTCTTGGGACTGCCTTCTTGTAAGCTGCACTCTGAGCAAGCACTGTTGACACCGACACTCTGAGACGCTTCTCTCTAGCTAACTGCAGCCAAAAGAATTCCCCACTTCATGCACGAATATGGAAGGGTTTAACTTACTTGATGGAGTGGAGATATCTCCTAGTCTTCCTAAGCTATAACCCCCTCCAAACACCATGTGTAGAGAAGATCTTAACCTGCAAATTAAGTGGTATTAGTGTCCTGTATTAACTCAGAATCCCCAGCTCTAGGGTATATCCTCCAAGCAATATCTAAACAGTAAGGGACACTAGCTTCCAGACTTTTACTCAACAATGGGACGCTGGTACCTGCTAAAATGCGTCCGACCGCACGAGAGATCCACAACAAAACCTACACACGTTTCCCCCAGAAAACTGGCCAGATACTGAGAAGAAAAGTGGTAAGGTCCTACTGTATTGGGTCTGGATGGAGTAAGATATCCGCGGTACTTTGGGGTATCTCCTCCGGGCCCCCAGGACAGATGTTGGAAGTCACGTGGGGGTTGCTGGCTGTTCACAGCAATTGTTCTCTGGTTGAAGTCTCGTCTGGTAAGAATGCAGGTCATGCGTCGTGAGTCTCACACTGCTTGACCTCCACAAGGGATTGCCATTTCTCTTTGGCTAACATAACCTAATGTTCGCCTATTTAAGGCTTATATCTACCTATATTAAGGTGCTAGAACTACATTATTAATATCTAACGTTGCCTCAATAATCCTACTATTAGTTTCTAACTGTACAAACTTGCCTAGGTGTTCCTAGGAGAATAAATCTATCAATTAAAATGTACACAATTGTTACCTCCGCCAACTTGAATGTGTAGGTTTGTTTTGGTTGGGTGTGTGGGTTCATGAACTCCGAGGACCAATCAGTGGTATGATTAAGGCTCCAAACGGCTCACTTACCTTGTGGAACTTGAGTGACTCAAAAAGTTTCCACACCACAAGATGAAGATTGGATATACACATACAGACATTGGACACATTGGATACAGGAAGTCTGCTACTGAATCTTGCCCAGGCAAGTCATAGCACCTCTCACTCTCCAGTCTCCCTACGATCCGTGGTGGGAGGGGAACCTTTACCTGATCCATGATGGTTCACCAAGTGAAGATCAAGACTCTTGCCCTTGCAACTGCCATTAAAAGCAGTTTGAAGTTGAAATTCTCTGGTATTGCAACTCTCCAAGAAGCCTTCCTTGTCACATTCATCAATGATAAGGCAGCAGAAAAAGTCCTTTCCCAACCTGCTATACAAACTCTTGATGATCAAGGCTTTGCTCTCTCAACATCACCATTCTTCCGAGCAAGAAGATCTGTGTTTATGAAGTGACTTGATAAACTCATCACCTCCATGACTACTGAGGAAATCAAACAGTCGATTGAAGATCTGAACGAATGGGCTGAATTAGAAAGTGTAATCAAGATCCCCAATACTTCATCAATGCTAAAATTCACGTTTATAGACGTGAACATGGCTACCAGAGCTCTCTCAAATGGTATGGCTGTCTCCTACTACTACATCAATCCTAGTCAACTTGAACCAGAAAGCTTCAAATAAATTTCACCATGTTGAACATGTTTCTCTTATGGTCACTCTAGCAATGAATGTCATGTGAAGAA
The DNA here is from genome assembly GCA_009830355.1 of Cherax destructor. Classification (NCBI taxonomy): domain Eukaryota; kingdom Metazoa; phylum Arthropoda; class Malacostraca; order Decapoda; family Parastacidae; genus Cherax; species Cherax destructor. The sequence goes on along the minus strand of WNWK01019061.1, from coordinate 8,766 downwards.
CACGAAGATATGTTCCACCTGTGGGTCTGAAGGTCACGACTTTCGCTCCTGCACCTCTACTGCTGCTGCTGCTACCTGCAGCAACTGTAAGAGTGATCATCATACACTGGCAGCCAAATGTCCTGTTCGTAAAGAGATCCTTTCCAAGAAAATAAAGTAAGACCTTAAGAAGACACCAAGAAACTCTCCAACTTATGCCTGCAATAGCCAAGTTTCAGTCTACAACCACCAAGATCCTGCAAGCCACTCAGCAACCTCCACCACCACCACCACCATCCACCTCTCCTCTACCTGATGATATCTCCACGAAAATTTATTATTGCATGATGTTTGTTCACATGCAAAATACAGCTCCAGGAACCAATCAACTGCCTCCCTGCCCGTCGAGACACAGCCACCTCCCACCAATGAGAAACATCCAACCGATACTGCCACGAACCAATCACCGACCTTGCCTTCCACCACCTCTACTGCAAACAAATCGCCACTCTACCATGCCTCTGCTGAAGAGCGTATACGTAGTAGTATCTGGTTGTACTCCACTCCACAGTAACACCATAATGTATGGCACTTGAACTTACTAAACAACTCAAAGTAAAGAATGTGAAGTACAAATTTACTACCACTACATTAACCATCGACAAAATCTTACGTGACCTTGTTCATCCTAACATGCCCTGGGGGAACACTGCCCTTTGGGAACACTGCCATGGGGAACACTGCCCTGGGGGAACACTGCCCTGTGGGAACACTGCCCTGGGGAACACTGCCCTGGGGGAACACTGCCCTCTGCCCTTTGGGAACACTGCCCTCTGCCCTTTGGGAACACTGCCCTGGGGAACACTGCCCTGTGGGAACACTGCCCTGGGGAACACTGCCCTGGGGGAACACTGCCCTTTGGGAACACTGCCCTGGGGAACACTGCCCTGGGGAAACACTGCCCTGTGGGAACACTGCCCTGGGGAACACTGCCCTGAGGACGAACACTATTATTTGGGAACTCTGCTCTTTGGGAACACTAGGAGGAAGAATTCCTTGTGGGAACACTGTATGCCCTGTAGGGTTTATATAACGCCCAAGACCACCCTTATATTTCGCGCCACTCTTGTGCAGGTGCTGTTTTTGCAGGTGCTGTGTTTGCAGGTGCTGTGTTTGCAGGTGCTGTGTTTGCAGGTGCTGTGTTTGCAGGTGCTGTGTTTGCAGGTGCTGTGTTTGCAGGTGCTGTGTTTGCAGGTGCTGTTTTTGCAGGTGCTGTGTTTGCAGGTGCTGTGTTTGCAGGTGATGTGTTTGCAGGTGCTGTGTTTGCAGGTGCTGTTTTTGCAGGTGCTGTGTTTGCAGGTGCTGTGTTTGCAGGTGCTGTGTTTGCAGGTGCTGTGTTTGCAGGTGCTGTGTTTGCAGGTGCTGTGTTTGCAGGTGCTGTTTTTGCAGGTGCTGTGTTTGCAGGTGCTGTGTTTGCAGGTGCTGTGTTTGCAGGTGCTGTGTTTGCAGGTGCTGTGTTTGCAGGTGCTGTGTTTGCAGGTGCTGTGTTTGCAGGTGCTGTGTTTGCAGGTGCTGTGTTTGTGGATGCTGTGTTTGCAGGTGCTGTTTTTGCAGGTGCTGTGTTTGCAGGTGCTGTGTTTGCAGGTGCTGTGTTTGCAGGTGCTGTGTTTGCAGGTGCTGTTTTTGCAGGTGCTGTGTTTGCAGGTGCTGTGTTTGCAGGTGCTGTGTTTGCAGGTGCTGTGTTTGCAGGTGCTGTGTTTGCAGGTGCTGTTTTGCAGGTGCTGTGTTTGCAGGTGCTGTGTTTGCAGGTGCTGTTTTTGCAGGTGCTGTGTTTGCAGGTGCTGTGTTTGCAGGTGCTGTGTTTGCAGGTGCTGTGTTTGCAGGTGCTGTGTTTGCAGGTGCTGTGTTTGCAGGTGCTGTGTTTGCAGGTGCTGTGCTTGCAGGTGCTGTGTTTGCAGGTGCTGTGTTTGCAGGTGCTGTTTTTGCAGGTGCTGTGTTTGCAGGTGCTGTGTTTGCAGGTGCTGTGTTTGCAGGTGCTGTGTTTGCAGGTGCTGTGTTTGCAGGTGCTGTTTTTGCAGTTGCTGTGTTTGCAGGTGCTGTGTTTGCAGGTGCTGTGTTTGCAGGTGCTGTGTTTGCAGGTGCTGTGTTTGCAGGTGCTGTGTTTGCAGGTGCTGTTTTTGCAGGTGCTGTGTTTGCAGGTGCTGTGTTTGCAGGTGCTGTGTTTTCAGGTGCTGTTTTTGCAGGTGCTGTGTTTGCAGGTGCTATGTTTGCAGGTGCTGTGTTTGCAGGTCCTGTGTTTGCAGGTGCTGTGTTTGCAGGTGCTGTGTTTGCAGGTGCTGTGTTTGCAGGTGCTGTGTTTGCAGGTGTTGTGTTTGCATGTGTTGTGTTTGCATGTGCTGTGTTTGCAGGTGCTGTGTTTGCAGGTGCTGTGTTTGCAGGTGCTGTGTTTGCAGGTGCTGTGTTTGCAGGTGCTGTGTTTGCAGGTGCTGTGTTTGCAGGTGCTGTGTTTGCAGGTGCTGTTTTTGCATGTGCTGTGTTTGCCTGGAGGGAGGAAGGAAGATGAAGATGTTGTGTCTTCTTCATCAACTTGTAGAAGCAGCATGTGTCTCTCAACAAGTCCTCCGGATGCTGTGTTTGATACTCTCAGCATCCAGCCACAGCTAAATGCACAATTCTAACTGAATACTATGCATTTCCTCGGGAAATCTAAGCAGCGTCACCAAGTCCAACGCATCCCAGGCTGTGTCTAAGTCAGGTGTTCAGCGTCACCAAGTCCAACGCATCCCAGGCTGTGTATAAGTCAGGTGTTCAGCGTCACCAAGTCCACAGCATCCCAGGCTGTGTCTAAGTCAGGTGTTCAGCGTCACCAAGTCCACAGCATCCCAGGCTGTGTCTAAGTCAGGTGTTCAGCGTCACCAAGTCCACAGCATCCCAGGCTGTGTCTAAGTCAGGTGTTCAGCGTCACCAAGTCCACAGCATCTCAGGCTGTGTCTAAGTCAGGTGTTCAGCGTCACCAAGTCCACAGCATCCCAGGCTGTGTCTAAGTCAAGTGTTCAGCGTCACCAAGTCCACAGCATCCCAGGCTGTCTAAGTCAGGTGTTCAGCAACATCAAGTCCACAGCATCCCAGGCTGTGTCTAGGTCAGGTGTTCAGCAACATCAAGTCCACAGCATCCCAGGCTGTGTCTAAGTCAGGTGTTCAGCGTCACCAAGTCCACAACATCCCAGGCTGTGTCTAAGTCAGATGTTCAGTGTCACCAAGTCCACAGCATCCCAGGCTGTGTCTAAGTCAGGTGTTCAGTGTCACAAGTCCACAGCATCTCAGGCTGTGTCTAAGTCAGGTGTTCAGCGTCACCAAGTCCACAGCATCCCAGGCTGTGTCTAAGTCAAGTGTTCAGCGTCACCAAGTCCACAGCATCCCAGGCTGTCGAAGTCAGGTGTTCAGCAACATCAAGTCCACAGCATCCCAGGCTGTGTCTAAGTCAGGTGTTCAGCGTCACCAAGTCAACAACATCCCAGGCTGTTCTAAGTCAGGTGTTCAGTGTCACCAAGTCCACAGCATCCCAGGCTGTGTCTAAGTCAGGTGTTCAGTGTCACCAAGTCCACAGCTGTCACTAAGTCCACAGCATCCCAGGCTGTGTCTAAGTCAGGTGTTTAGCGTCACCAAGTCCATAGCATCCCAGGCTGTTTCTAAGTCAGGTGTTCAGTGTCACCAAGTCCACAGCATCCCAGGCTGTCTAAGTCAGGTGTTCAACGTCACCAATTCCACAACATCCCAGGCTGTGTCTAAGTCAGGTGTTCAGCGTCACCAAGTCCACAGAATCCCCGGCTGTTTCTAAGTCAGGTGTTCAGCGTCACCAAGTCCACAGCATCACAGGCTGTGTCTAAGTCAGGTGTTCAGCGTCACCAAGTCCACAGAATCCCAGGCTGTTTCTAAGTCAGATGTTCAGCGTCACAAAGTCCACAGCATCCCAGGCTGTGTCTAAGTCAGGTGTTCAGCGTCACCAAGTCCACAGCATCCCAGGATGTGTCTAAGTCAGGTGTTCAGCGTCACCAAGTCCACAGCATCCCATGTTGTGTCTAAGTCAGGTGTTCAGCGTCACCAAGTCCACAGCATCCCAGGATGTGTCTAAGTCAGGTGTTCAGCGTCACGAAGTCCACAGCATCCCAGGCTGTGTCTAAGTCAGGTGGACCTGACTTAACTCAGTCGGTGGACCTGACTTAACTCAGTGAAGACGTGTCTTGTGTGCTCTCTGTCAATCTGAAGAAGATGTCCTCTCTTGAGCTACTCTACCAGCAGCTGAAGGAAGAACTGAGGGTAGCTAAGCTTGAGATACAGCGACTGACTGAGGAAAACAAGAGGATTCGTAGTAATCCTCCTGTTGAGAATCCTCAAGCCAGGAAAGGAACCTGGACAGTGGCTAAAACGCATGGGACAAAGTTAAGGCTCAAGAGGACGGGTGGAGAGGTAGAAACAACGAAGACCCAGGAGAATGTTGTGGAAACATCGAACCCATTCTCCGTGCTACCCGATGAATGTGAGTCGACTTCTGGGAGCGTCACGACGAAAGACTCAAAGGAAGGTAAAAACATTGTTGTTGTTGGGACAGTCAGGTTAGGTACATGGATAGGGCTTTCTGTTTGATTGATAGGAGTAGGAGACAGGGTTTGCTTTCCTGGGGCTGGGATGGAGGATATTGTTAGCCGTCTGGACGACATCATGAGAGGTAATGGGAGCAATCCTATTATCTGTCTCAGTGCTGGAGGCAACGATGTTGGCAGACTAGGAGTGAGGACCTGACTAGCAGGTTTAGGTCAGCAATAGACATAATTAGGAAGAAGGGTGGGAACCCTGTCATATGTGGTATTTGCCAAGGAGAGGAGTTGGAAATGAATGGCTGTCCAGGGCAATTGGTGTCAATTGCTGGCTGGACAAATACTGTAAGGAAAATTCAGTAACATTCATTGACAACTGGGACCTCTTCTATGGCAGAAATGACATATGCCAGGGATGGGGTTCACTTATCCCGGTCTGGGGTGGGGGCACTGGCAGCTGCAGTGAGGAGCTGTTAGGGCTTTAAACTAGAAATAGTTAGTGGTATGGGTTTGGGGGAAAACAGAGAAGTCCCAGTGTAGTAATATTATAGTTGTAGGAGAACTAGTAATAGGCAGAATAAGGTGGATAGTGGAAAGCTAGTGACACTAGATGACAAGGACAGTAATAGGTATAGTGGAAAATCAGAGATGAGCAGGAAGGGTAAAGAAAGGAGGGTCTCTATTTATATATTACACCAATAGTCGTAGTGCTAGGAATAAGATGGACGAGTTGAGATTAGTTGCAAGTACGGGTAATATTGATGTTTTTTCAATAACTGAGACATGGTTTAATATGAAAAATCAGGGGCTTGCCTGCAATGTCACATTTAGGGGTTTTTAAAATTTTTCCAAGTAGACAGAAGTATCGGGAAAGGGGGTGGGGTGGCACTCTATGTCCGTGATCATTTAAATACTCATTAATTCGTCTCTCTCTTTCTCCCCCTTCAGACCTATCTTTCTCCCAATTTTGTCCGTCATCACTTGATAACGGTCCCAGAAGGGTCGAAACATCATCTAATTTTCCCTCCCGAAATTGTGGGTTACTCACAGACAAGTCAAAAACGTAATGAAATTTTCACCTGGAACGAACATAGACAACCCACCAAAAAGGAATAATATATATTTTTTGAAGTGTTAGTCTATACCTGGGAAGTGGGAAGTAATCAAGTTTAATCCTAAAAAAGGAGAGAGTAGATTTAATTCGGTGGATTTATTGGGGATTAAGTTATTTTCAGTGATAGACTTACACAACCTCTCATCTGTAAGTGTGTTCTTGTTATTTATGGAGAGTAGATAGGAGTATACCTGTCTGTGTGAGGTTTATGCTTCCTTGGTTTGCTGTTATGGTAGAGTATATGGGAGTAGATTCCTTTTTAAAAGAGTATTTGACCTGTGGAGAGAAGATAGATGGAAGTAGATATCTAAGAAAACTGTGGGTCTTGCCTGCCTGACGTGGGAGAGTGTTGTGACGTGTACACACACTCTCTGGGGAGGAAGTAACGTGTACACACACTCTCTGGGAGGAAGTAACGTACACACACTCTCTGAGGAAGTAACGTGTACACACACTCTGGGAGGAAGTAACGTACACACACACTCTCTGGGAGGAAGTAACGTGACACACACACTCTCTGGGAGGAAGTAACGTGTACACACACTCTGGGAGGAAATAACGTGTACACACATCTCTGGGGAGGAAGTACGTGACACACACCTGGGAGAAGTAACGTGTACACACACACTCTGGGGAGGAAGTAACGTGTACACACACACTCTGGGGAGGAAGTAACGTGTACACACACACTCTGGGGAGGAAGTAACGTGTACACACACACTCTGGGGAGGAAGTAACGTGTACACACACACTCTGGGAGGAAAACGTGTACACACACACTCTGGGGGGGAAGTAACGTGACACACACTCTGGGAGGAAGTAACGTGTACACACACACTCTGGGGAGGAAGTATATATCATGGTTACCTGTGAGAGGCAGGAGCAGCACACAGTGTGAGAGGCAGGAGCAACACACAGTGTGAGAGGCAGGAGCAACACACACTGTGAGAGGCAGGAGCAACACACACTGTGAGAGGCAGGAGCAACACACACTGTGAGAGGCAGGAGCAACACACACTGTGAGACGCAGGAGCAACACACGCTGTGAGAGGCAGGAGCAACACACACTGTGAGAGGCAGGAGCAACACACAGTGTGAGAGGCAGGAGCAACACACAGTGTGAGAGGCAGGAGCAACACAGAGTGTGAGAGGCAGGAGCAACACACAGTGTGAGAGGCAGGAGCAACACACACTGTGAGAGGCAGGAGCAACACACGCTGTGAGAGGCAGGAGCAACACACGCTGTGAGAGGCAGGAGCAACACACAGTGTGAGAGGCAGGAGCAACACACAGTGTGAGAGGCAGGAGCAACACACAGTGTAGAGGCAGACAACACACGCTGAGAGGCAGGAGCAACACACACTGTGAGAGGCAGGAGCAACACACAGTGTAGAGGCAGGAGCAACACACAGTGTGAGAGGCAGGAGCAACACACAGTGTGAGAGGCAGGAGCAACACACAGTGTGAGAGGCAGGAGCAACACACAGTGTGAGAAGCAGGAGCAACACACAGTGTGAGAGGCAGGAGCAACATACACTGTGAGAGGCAGGAGCAACACACGCTGTGAGAGGCAGGAGCAACACACAGTGTGAGAGGCAGGAGCAACACACAGTGTGAGAGGCAGGAGCAACACACAGTGTGAAAGGGAGGAGCAACACACACTGTGAGAGGCAGGAGCAACACACGCTGTGAGAGGCATGAGCAACACACAGTGTGAGAGGCAGGAGCACCACACAGTGTGAGAGGCAGGAGCAACACACGCTGTAGAGGCAGGAGCAACACACACTGTGGGGGCAGGAGCAACACACACTGTGAGGCAGGAGCAACACACAGTGTGAGAGGCAGGAGCAACATACACTATGAGAGGCAGGAGCAACACACACTGTGAGAGGCAGGAGCAACATACACTGTGAGAGGCAGGAGCAACACACACTGTGAGAGGCAGGAGCAACACACACGTAGCAGGAGCAACACACACTGTGGGGGCAGGAGCAACACACACTGTGAAGGCAGGAGCAACACACACGAGAGGCAGGAGCAACACACACTGTGAGAGGCAGGAGCAACACACGCTGTGAGGCAGGAGCAACACACACTGTGAGAGGCAGGAGCAACACACGCTGTGAGAGGCAGGAGCAACACACGCTGTGAGAGGCAGGACAACACACACTGTGAGAGGCAGGGCAACACACACTGTGAGAGGGAGGAGCAACACACGCTGTGAGAGGCAGGAGCAACACGCACTGTGAGAGGGCAGGAGCAACACACACTGAGAGGCAGGAGCAACACACAGTGTGAGAGGCAGAGCAACACACCTGTGAGAGGCAGGAGCAACACACAGTGTGAGAGGCAGGAACAACACACGCTGTGAGAGGCAGAAGCAACACACACTGTGAAAGGCAGGAGCAACACACAGTGTGAGAGGCAGGAGCAACACACAGTGTGAGAGGCAGGAGCAACACACACTGTGAGAGGCAGGAGCAACACACACTGTGAGAGGCAAAAGCAACACACGCTGTGAGAGGCAGGAGCAACACGCACTGTGAGAGGCAGGAACAACACACACTGTGAGAAGCAGGAGCAACACACACTGTGAGAGGCAGGAGCAACACACACTGTGAGAGGCAGGAGCAACACACACTGTGAGAGGCAGGAGCAACACACACTGTGAGAGGCAGGAGCAACACACGCTGTGAGAGGCAGGAGCAACACGCACTGTGAGAGGCAGGCGCAACACACACTGTGAGAGGCAGGAGCAACACACGCTGTGAGAGGCAGGAGCAACACGCACTGTGAGAGGCAGGAGCAACACACACTGTGAAAGGCAGGAGCAACACACAGTGTGAGAGGCAGGAGCAACACACACTGTGAGAGGCAGGAGCAACACACACTGTGAGAGGAGGAACACACACTGTGAGAGGCAGGAGCACACACACTGTGAGAGGCAGGAGCAACACACATGTGAGAGGCAGGAGCAACACACACTGTGAGAGGCAGGAGCAACACGCACTGTGAGAGGCAGGAGCAACACGCACTGAGAGGCAGGAGCAACACACACTGTGAGAGGCAGGAGCAACA
>WNWK01019060.1:25000-38604 GCA_009830355.1 Cherax destructor | reverse complement strand
TCAAGCTGGTCCTAGTGGGATTAAAAGACAAAGAAGGGAAGTGACCCCAGATGAGGACTTGGTACCTAGAGTCCTTATGGAGGGGGATTCCCTTCCAAAAATTAGGTCTCTTCCTCTCCCCTCCTCCCTCTCTTCCATCCAGCAACGTCAGTCATTAGTAAGGGTAAGTGCCACATTCATTTCATTCATTTGTGCATGTAAATCTATCTTTAAGGCCCCCAAATTTTTTTTCCAAACTTCTGGGTTTCTGGAACGGATTAATTGAATTTCCATTATTTCTTATGGGGAAAATGGTTTCAGTTTTCGTGTGTTTCAGTTTTAGTGCATCCTCAGGAACGGATTAAACACAAAAACCGAGGAACCACTGTATATAGAAAGTATTTATAAGTCTCAGCAATGTTTTAGACATGCTGGAGTACATATAAAACTCCTTGAAGCATGGTGTTAAGACGAGTGTCACTAAACTGCTGACACTGCAGCAGTGGAGTGACACTTGATGAACGTGCACTGCTCCAGGAACCCTGGCTTTATTTGTTTTCACTGTTACACACAAACATGTCTCTGTCTGTCCATCTATCTGTCTGTCTAGCCTCTAGTCTGTCTGTCTAGCTCTGTGTCTGTCTGTCTAGCTCTGCTTATGTCTGTCTGTCTAGCTCTGCTTATGTCTGTCTGTCTAGCTCTGCTTATGTCTGTCTGTCTAGCTCTGCTTATGTCTGTCTGTCTAGCTCTGCTTATGTCTGTCTGTCTAGCTCTGCTTATGTCTGTCTGTCTAGCTCTGCTTATGTCTGTCTGTCTAGCTCTGCTTATGTCTGTTTGTCTAGCTCTGCTTATGTCTGTCTGTCTAGCTCTGCTTATCTCAAAGGTCTAGCTCTGCTTATCTCAAAGGTCTAGCTCTGCTTATCTCAAAGGTCTAGCTCTGCTTATGTGTCTTTCTGTCTGCCTGTATGAGTCTGTCTTTCTATCTGGTTGTGTCTCTGTCTCAGGGAGCGGCTCGTAAACCAACAGGTATTACACACAATGCAGTGAATGCAGTGAGCAAATGTAAACGTATTACTTGCCAGTCATGCTTATTATGCCTTATATCTACAAGCACTGTATAGCACTTTGCCTGGAGTTTTGGGTAATCCTCGTAATTTACACTATGTATAATAACTGTACTTATGTGTACCTGTGAGAGGCAGAGATAGACAGAGACAGACAGAGATATAAACAGACACAGATACAGACAGAGAGACAGCCAAAGTCAGACAGCCAGCTAGCCAGCCTGCCGAATACGTATTACACGTTCCAGAATTGTTTCTCTTTACTTAGGGCATAGGTTATAGGACATTCTGGCAGGATGACGCTACCAGTGGTATCAGAAATGAGAGGATGTTGCATAAATGTTGCACATGGGTTATTATCGAGGTTTTGATATTTCCTCACCACTTGTGGCAACATCCATCTTAATGCCACTAAACTCTGAGTCAACATCACTTTCTTCTTAAAAGGGGAGTGTTAATACGACATGACATCAGTGAATCCCTGGTGTTTACCCCGCTATTTGCTCTAGCTGGCGCTCAATTGAACTGGTGCTCCCACAAGGTACTAAGTGGTCTCCGATTTTTTAATACTACGACACCAAGTGTTAAGACCCATTCTATACTGACCCGGCATCTCAGGCCAATCATGCCAAATTTGGAGGCAGGAAAATAAAACATAGATCTACGTTTGGAGCACTAGCGGTACAAACGTAGATCTACGTTTGGACAGTTTAAGTGTTAAAGTGTAGGCATTGCACTTTACACTTCCAGGACTCAAGTCCCGCTAACCAGTTTCCCTGAATCCCTTCACAAAATATTACCCTGCTCACACTCCAACAGCTCATCAGGTCCCAAAAACCATTCGTCTCCATTCAATCCTATCTAACACACTCACACACGCTTGCTGGAAGTCTAAGCCCCTCGTGCACTAAACCTCCTTTACCCCCTCCCTCCAACCTTTTCGAGGACGACCCCTACATATTATACGCACTCCAAGTCATTCTTTGTTCCATTCTCTCTAAATGACAAAACCATCTCAACAATCCCTCTATAGATTTTTTTTTTTTTTTCAACAAGTCGGCCGTCTCCCACCGAGGCAGGGTGACCCAAAAAGAAAGAAAATCCCCAAAAAGAAAATACTTTCATCATCATTCAACACTTTCACCACACTCATACATAATCACTGTCTTTGCAGAGGAGCTCAGATATGACAGCTGAGAATAGTCCCTCCCAGCTGTCACTATCTCAGACCCCTCCTTTAAAGTGCAGGCATTGTACTTCCCATTTCCAGGACTCAAGTCCAACTAAATCAATTAACTGGTTTCCCTGAATCCCTTCACAAAATGTTACCCTGCTCACACTCCAACAGATCGTCATGTCCCAAAAACCATTCGTCTCCATTCACTCCTATCTAACACGCTCACACATGCTTGCTGGAAGTCCAAGCCCCTCGCCCACAAAACCTCCTTTACCCCTTCCCTCCAACCTTTTCTAGGACGACCCCTACCCCGCCTTCCTTCCCCTACAGATTTATACGCTCTCCAAGTCATTCTACTTTGATCCATTCTCTCTAAATGACCAAACCACCTCAACAACCCCCTCTTCAGCCCTCTGACAAATACTTTTAGTAACTCCACACCTTCTCCTAATTTCCACATTCGAATTTTCTGTATAATATTTACACCACACATTGCACTTAGACAGGACATCTCCACTGCCTCCAGCCTCCTCCTCGCTGCAGCACTTGCAACCCATGCTTCACACCCATATAAGAGTGTTGGTACCACTATACTTTCGTACATTCCCTTCTTTGCCTCCATGGATAACGTTTTTTGTCTCCACAGATACCTCAATGCACCACTCACCTTTTTTCCTTCATCAATTCTATGGTTAACCTCATCCTTCATAAACCCATCCGCTGACACGTCAACTCCCAAATATCTGAAAACATTTACTTCTTCCATAATCCCCCTCTCCAAAGTGATATCCAATTTTTCTTTATTTAAATCGTTTGATACCCTCATCACCTTACTCTTATCTATGTTCACTTTTAACTTTCTACCTTTACACACTCTCCCAAACTCGTCCACTAACCTTTGCAACTTTTCTTTAGAATCTCCCATAAGCACAGTATCATCAGCAAAAAGTAACTGTCAACTCCCATTTTGCATTTAATTCTCCATAATTTAATCCCACCCTCTCCCCAACACCCTAGCATTTACTTTTTTACAACCCCCATCTATAAATATATTAAACAACCATGGTGACATTACACATCCCTGTCTAAGACCTCCTTTTACCGGGAAGTAATCTCCTCTCTCCTACACACCCTAACCTGAGCCTCACTATCCTCATAAAAACTCTTTTCAGCCTTCAGTAACTTACTACCTATTCCATACACTTGCAACATTTGCCACATTGCTCCCCTATCCACTCTATCATATGCCTTTTCTAAATCCATAAATGCAATAAAAACTTCTCTACCTTTATCTAAATACTGTTCACATATATGCTTCACTGTAAACACTTGATCTACACATCCCTACCCACTCTAAAGCCTCCTTGCTCATCTGCAATCCTACTCTCTGTCTTACCTCTAATTCTTTCAATAATAACCCTGCCATACACTTTACCTGGTATACTCAGTAAACTTATTCCCTATAATTTTTACACTCTCTTTTATCCCCCTCCTTTATATAACGGAACTATACATGCTCTCTGCCAATCCCTAGGTACCTTCCCCTCTTTCATACATTTATTAAACAAAAATACCAACCACTCCAGCACTATATCCCCCCCTGCTTTTAACATTTCTGTCATGATTCCGTCAATTCCAGCTGCTTTACCCCCTTTCATTCTACGTAATGCCGCACGCACCTCCCCCACACTCACATCCTGCTCTTCTTCACTCCTAAACGATGTTGTACCTCCCTTGCCAGTACATGAAATTACCGCCTCCCTCTTTTCATCGACATTTAAAAGTTCCTCAAAATATTCCCGCCATCTACCCAATACCTCCAGCTCCCCATCTACTAACTCCCCTACTCTGTTTTTAACTGACAAATCCATTCGTTCCCTAGGCTTTCTTACCTATAGATATTTTATTAAATTTCAAGACCTACAAAAAATTTGGTCGACCTTTTCGGGGAGGGGGGGTCTAATAAACGTAACCCTTTTTGCACACTATGTCCTACATTCAGTTTACATATATTTTTTATTACACGCTGTTTTCAGGAACATAACTACCATGTTATTCGACGGTCAACTGTAAACAGAAAATTATGTTTAAAATGTTAATTCTAACTATGAAACTACAGCCACAAAATATAATTTTGTCTCATTAGAAATCAATAAAAAATTATGATATTCATGGAGAAGAGCTAAACCAATAAGTATGGTCATACAGCACCTGGGAAATTGGAGACAAACAGGTTCAATCTTATGTTTTCATGTCAACAACATCAACTGCATCAACGGAGCTTTTAAATTTTTGCAGTCCCCTGGGTCAAACCAGGCTCCTTAGATGGTCTAATTGTAAGTACTACTGCACTACCATACATGGAACCCAACATGACCTAAAAAGACTAACTGTTGATATCTGTGGCATGCAAAGAGTACGTTACATTTATTCAGCGTATGTACACACTCCCATATAGGCTGATATAGGCTGCCTCCCAACCAGCGAACTGGGTGCTAAGGGTTTAACGATCTTACAGGGCCCCATCATTAAATCAGTACCCTGGTTCATTGACCAATCACAAGGTGGATAGGACAATTGCTGAGGTGATGTGGTATCTCTCACGGTCAGCTCTTGCCAGACTCATACAGCTGCTAGTTGCTCATGGTTCTCTCGCTCTGGCTGTTGTGTTGCCTTGATTACCGTGGTACACTTATATTCCAAACTCTTGTACATAATGTACATAAGTGTATATACATATACATACTTGGTGAAGGAAAATACAGTGGTACCTCTACATCCGAGCAGCTCCCAACTCGAACAATTATGTAAGTGTATTTATGTAGGTGCTTTTGTAAGTGTATTTTTGGGGGTCTGAAATGGATTAATCTAATTTTCATTATTATTTATGGGAAAAAATTCCTTCGGTATCGGCACTTGAATAGCCGTCTGGAACGAATTAGGCTTGTAATTCGAGGTACCACTGTACAATGTAAGGACTACTGATGTGTTTATTTTCGCTCCAAGTCCCATTACAACCAGGTTTGCAGGCCTTTTATTACCTGAGTGCATAATAATATCTATAACCTGACAATATAGACAACAAAGGAAGACTGTCCTGTATACCCACATCCAGCCCTGCTGCCAGATTAACGAACAGGTCCAGGCTATGTGCACCATATAGCTCACCTTAGCTGCACTGCCCTCAAAAATACACCAGTGTTCCCATGAAAGGGAATAGCAGGAGAAACACCTACAAGAATAACACCAGAACACAAAGGAAACTGTTACCCGTCGTGTCTCACCCTGCGAGACACTAGCACATCATCCACCCCTCCTCACCCCCCTGCAGCTACACACCAACAATGACAAAAAAAATATGGTGGATAATCCCCCGTCACTTGAAGGCTTCCACCAACCTGCAACTGACCTCCTAAGTATTACCAATGAACTTGAAACAAACAAACAAACTACATATCAATTTGTTAAGTACTAAGCTTCAAGCCATGGAAAGTAAAAATACTAGACTTCGTGCTTCACAGGAAGAAAACAAAATGAAGATAGCCCAACAAGAGACCAAGATACTAGAATGTGAACAAAAACTTCTTGTGACAACCAGAACGAATGATAACAAAGCTCTTCAATCAGCTGTTGTTAAACATACTAAACAAATAACAACCCTAAACACCAAACTGGATGTAATTGCCCAAGAATGGAAAAACACCCTGAATTCACAGATGCATGATTACTTACAAAACCAAGATCTAAGTGACCAGCAACAGTTATCTGATGAAGCAATTGTAAACAAGTCTTCAATTCCCTAGCAACACAAACCAAAAGAATTGCTTGGATATTGCACTTTATATAATAAAAAATGAGCTTCGTGTAGTCATAGAACTTACTAATATTAAGGAGGCCCATTTGCTAGGCAAACAGGGTAAAAAAACAAGTATTATGCTAAGATTACACTCATAATAAAAAAGAAGAGTACAGTTTATGTTAATGATTTGTTTAATCATAGTGAAAAAATCAGCTACAGGCCATATCTATATAAATACCAATGAACATGATCTATATAGCTTCCTTAAAGATGTCAACCTGACCAAGACTAATTAATCCAAAGAACCTATTACAGTACCCCATGTTTAATGCAATGTACCTATTTAATACTTGTGCAATAATTTAGTGCCATTGTTTACTTGTTTATAATTAATTATTTTCTGTTCCACAACCTGTCTACAAATTTCCAAGTGCAGGCCATCCTATTACCATAAAGAACAAAAAGGCACAATACCGTGACTGTCTAATTTACTTGGACACTGTTCATTGATGCCTAACCTTTTTCCCAATCAGTCTTTTATTACAGACAATTTTTTTTTTAACACATCGGCCGATTCCCACCAAGGCAGGGTGGCCCGAAAAAGAAAAACTTTCATCATCATTCACTCCATCACTGTCTTGCCAGAGGGGTGCTTTAAACTACAGTTACAAAACTGCAACATTAACACCCCTCCTTCAGAGTGCAGACACTGTACTTCCCATCTCCAGGACTCAAGTCCGGCCTGCCAGTTTCCCTGAATCCCTTCATAAATGTTACTTTGCTCACACTCCAACAGCACGTCAAGTATTAAAAACCATTTGTCTCCATTCACTCCTATCAAATACGCTCACACATGCTTGCTGGAAGTCCAAGCCCCTTGCACACAAAACCTCCTTTACCCCCTCCCTCCCTCCAACCTTTCCTAGGCCGACCCCTACCCCGCCTTCCCTCCACTACAGATTTATACACTCTCTAAGTCATTCTGTCTCGTTCCATTCTCTCTAAATGTCCAAACCAACTCAACAACCCCTCCTCAGCTCAGATAATAGTTTTGGTAATCCCGCACCTCCTCCTAATTTCCAAACTCCGAATTCTCTGCATTATATTCACACCACACATTGACCTCAGACATGACATCTCCACTGCCTCCAGCCTTCTCCTCGTTGCAACATTCATCACCCATGCTTCACACCCATATAAGAGTGTTGGTATAACTATACTCTCATACATTCCCCTCTTTACTTCCATGGACAAAGTTCTTTGTCTCCACAGACTCCGAAGTGCTCCACTCACCCTCTTCCCCTCATCAATTCTATGATTCACCTCATCCTTCATAGACCCATCTGCTGACATGTCCACTCCCAAATATCTGAATACATTCACCTCCTCCATACTCTCTCCGTCCAATCTGATATCCAATCTTTCGTCACCTAATCTTTTTGTTATCCTCATCACCTTACTCTTTCCTATATTCACTTTAAATTTTCTTCTTTTACACACCCTACCAAATTCATCCACCAACCTCTGCAACTTCTCTTCAGAATCTCCCAAAAGCACAGTGTCATCAGCAAAAAGCAACTGTGACAACTCCCATTTTGTATTTGATTCTTTATCTTTTAACCCCACACCTCTTGCCAAGACCCTCGCATTCACTTCTCTTACAACCCCATCTATAAATATATTGAACAACCACGGTGACATCACACATCCTTGTCTAAGGCCCACTTTTACTGGGAAATAGTCCCCCTCCCTCCTACACACACTAACCTGAGCCTCACTATCCTCATAAAAACTCTTCACTGCTTTCAGTAACCTACCTCCTAGTCCATACACCTGCAACATCTGCCACATTGCCCCCCTATCCACCCTACCATACGCCTTTTCCAAATCTATAAATGCCACAAAAACCTCTTTACCCTTATCCAAATACTGTTCACCTATATGTTTCACTGTAAACACTTGGTCTACACACCCCCTACCTTTCCTAAAGCCCCCTTGTTCATCTGCTATCCTGCTTTCTGTCTTACTCTTAATTCTTTCAATAATAACTCTACCATACACTTTACCAGGTACACTCAACAGACTTCCTTTCTTTCAACACGTCGGCCGTTTCCCACCGAGACAGGGTGGCCCAAAAGGAAAAACGAAAGTTTCTCCTTTTACATTTAGTAATATATTCAGGAGAAGGGGTTACTAGCCCCTTGCTCCCGGCATTTTAGTCGCCTCTTACGACACGCATGGCTTACGGAGGAAGAATTCTGTTCCACTTCCCCATGGAGATAAGAGGAAATAAGAACAAGAACTAGTAAGAAAATAGAAGAAAACCCAGAGGGGTGTGTATATATATGCTTGTACATGAATGTGTAGTGTGACCTAAGTGTAAGTAGAAGTAGCAAGATGTACCTGAAATCTTGCATGTTTATGAGACAAAAAAGACACCAGCAATCCTACCATCACTTGGCAGGACGGTAGTACCTCCCTAGGCGGTTGCTGTCTACCAACCTACTACCTAGGACTCAACAGACTTATTCCCCTATAATTTTTGCACTCTCTTTTGTTCCCTTTGTCTTTATACAAAGGAACAATACACGCTCTCTGCCAATCCCTAGGTACCTTACCCTCTTCCATACATTTATTAAATAATAGCACCAACCACTCCAAAACTATATCCCCACCTTCTTTTAACATTTCTATCTTTATCCCATCAATCCCAGCTGCCTTACCCCCTGTCATTCTACCCACTGCCTCACAAACTTCCCCCACACTCACAACTGGCTCTTCCACACTCCTACAAGATGTTATTCCTCCTTGCCCTATACACGAAATCACAGCTTCCCTGTCTTCATCAACATTTAACAACTCCTCAAAATATTGCCTCCATCTTCCTGATACCTCTAACTCTCCATTTAATAACTCTCCTCTCCTATTTTTAACTGTCAAATCCATTTGTTCCCTAGGCTTCCTCAACAACATTATTGCTACCCCTTTCTTAGCTCTAACTCTCTCAGATACTCCTGACTTTATCCCATTTATTTCTCCCCACTGAAACTTGCCTACCCCCTTCAGCTTTGTTTCGCTTAGGGCCAGGACATCCAATTTCTTTTCATTCATAACATCAGCAATCATATCTTTCTTATCATCCGCACTACATCCACGCACATTCAAACATCCCAGTTTTATAAAGTTTTTCTTCTTCTCTTTTTTAGTAAATGTGTACAGGAGAAGGGGTTACTAGCCCATTGCTCCCTGCATTTTAGGTCGCCTCATACGACACGCATGGCTTATGGAGGAAAGATTCTTTTCCACTTCCCCATGGACAATAGAGAAAATAAAAAGAACAAGAGCTATTAAGAAAAAGAAGAAAAACCTAGATGTGTGTATGTATATATATGCATGTGCATGCCTGTGTAGTGTGACCTAAAGTGTAAGTAGAAGTAGCTAGATATACAGTGGACCCTCGGTTAACGAATACCCCGGAAATCGTGCAATTATGTAAGTATAATTTTGTAAGTTCTTGTGGAAGTGTATTTTTGGGGGTCTGAAATAGACTAACCTACGTGAAATTTTTCCTTAAGGGAGTAAATTCGTTCGGTAATGGCACTTGAGCAGACTTCAGGAGTGAAGTTTTTACGAAACTCGGGGGTCCACTGTACCTGTTATCCAGCGTGTTTATGAGACAGAAAAAAGACACCAGCAATCCTACCATCATGTAAAACAGTTTCAGGTTTCTGTTTTACAGTCACCTGGCAGGACGGTAGTACCTCCCTGGGCGGTTGCTGTCTACCAACCTACTACCTACAAATATTACCATTTAATACTCTATTTACAATTCATTGTCAAAAGACATAAACCTACTTACTATACATAATATTCACTCTTACTACTATGCATTCCACATATACATTGCATTAGAACCCATAGACATAACACTAACAACAAAAATCTCTATGACATACCCAAAGTCCGGCTTAATCTTTGTAAAAACTCTTTGTGCATAAAAGAACCCAAAATCTATAACTTCCTGCCAGAAATCTCCAGAGCATCCAGAAATCTCCATCAACTTCAAAACTACAGCAAAAAATGCCTTTTCCCTAACATATAATAACAACAGATAAATATGTGTTAAAAAATGTGTTAATATGCTAAACATACATATAACTATTTATGTTTAACATATTAACAACTATATGAAAAACTATATTTCCTGATTCTCATTACCTGTAATCCTTGAAACAATTAAATATGATGAATGTGTTAAAAAACCTGTAATCATTACAACAATTAAATATGATAAGTGTGTTAAATAATGTATTAATAATTTAAATATGTTAATATGTAATCATAACCATAATAATTTAATCACAATCCTGTAATCATAATGCAACCTTGTTCTTAAAAATATTGTTTATGAACTCTTAGAGACCGTATGTATAAGCAGTCAATTAGTTATTGCCATTTTAATCTTAGCTAGGCTTCTTAAGTTTGCCCAAAATGATCTGCATAACTATCGGCTTTATGCAAGCACACCTAAATGTCAACCACCTCAGTACAAACATTGTATCATGCTGAAATAAAAAAATATTATATTATTATTAGAATGGGACAACTCCAATTCCTTAAATCAGGAGAACTTTCACCAGCATCCCTTTAACCCTTTGACTGTTTGTCGTATATATATGTCTTACGAGGCAGTGTTTTTGGTGTATTAATACGCCAAAATTCTAGCAGCTTCAAATCAAGAGGGAGAAAGCTGGTAGGCCCACATGTGAGAGAATGGGTCTGTGCGTGCAGTATAAAAAAAATCCTGCAGCACGCAGTGCATAATGAGAAAAAACACCTCCAACCACGTTTTTGGATTAAAACGCCGACTTTGAGGTGTATTTTCGTATAGTATTTATGGCTGTATTCTCATTTTCTTGGTCTCATTTGATAGAATGGAAGACATATTATAGAAACAGAGATGATTTTGATTGGTTTCACGATGAAAAGAACCATGAAAATGAGCTCAAAGCAGCGGAAATGTTCGATTTTTGCCGATGTTCAAGAGTAAACAAATGACATCATTGTCCAATAAGTGTCCAACTAGCCATTCTAATACACAGTCACAAATGGGTTGACATTATTTATACAATTATTACAATAATGCAGTACTCTGCATAACAGTAAATCTTCTATTTTTTGTGTGAATAAAATTCAAAATAGAAAGCAAGAGGGGCCTGAAGACGTGACTGATGAACAGAGAAAATGTTATTTTAGTGCCAGGAATGTCTGCATTGTTCATTTTGGACCCTATTTTGAAATTGGCATCTTTTTTAATTTGTGTGAAATTGGCCAAATTGCCAATTTCTGACCGCTTTATTGAGTAGTTGAAATCGGTAAATGGGCGGTTTCTTGTACTCAATCGATAGAACAAATGATTTCTAAAGAAATAGCTATGAGTTTGGTCGACTGGAACAATGGAATTGGCCGAAAATAGAGCTCAAAGTGGGCAAAATCGCCGATGTGTAAATATCGCTGAGATCACTAACTTCGTGGCAGAATAATTCCATAAGCTTTCCATTAAATTTCATACTTTTGGGAAAAGATTCTCTATCATTTCATAAGAATTTTTTTTTTTTTAATATTTTGTGACACAGACACACTCTTTAGGATTTGGGGCAGCGACAGTCAAAGGGTTAAAAGAAATATAGGCAAGAAATATATAGGGAATCATATTATTGATAGAATACAAGAATACAATACTTACAAGTTGATGACTAAGACAATTTTAGGCTGAGGGACTGACTACATCCTCTCAAGTCAAGAGGGACTGATCATCTCAAAATTATTTCTACTGTCTTCAGTATTATATTTGCTATATTTGACTGAGAATGCCTGCTCAGATGGCAAAACATTTTAGAAATAAAGATACCCAAGTGTTGCACGTGTTTTATTCATTATGGGGAATCTGTTTAGGGTACCATATCTTAGCCGTCTAAGGCAACTGGTACAAAATTTACTTGAATTTTTTTTTAACACACGCCAGCTGTTTCCCCACAAGGCAGGGATGACTCGAAAACAAAAACAAGTCTTTTTTTTTTTACATTTAGTAATTTATACAAGAGAAAGGGTTACTAGCCCCTTGCTCCCAGCATTTTAGTTACCTCTTACGACATGCATAGCTTATAGAGGTAGGATTCTTCTACACTCTCCCTTGGAGTAATTCTTTAATATTTTATAATATTCTTCCTTAGAATACATTGTTCTTGGTGGTTAAGTAAAAAACTTGACTTGAAGTAAGTTCAACTAAGGATCATAAAATAACCCAATTGTTCATGAAGATGAAATAAATAAATAAATAAATAAATAAATAAATAAATATATATAAATATATATATAAATATATAAATATATATATAAATATATATATAATATATATATAAATATATAAATATAAATATATATATATATATATATATATATATATATATATAAATATATATATATATAAATATATATATATATATATATATATATATAAATATATATATATATAAATATATATATATATATATATAAATATATATATATATATATATATATAAATATGTATTGGTAGATAAAAGACTGTTGAGTAGACTTCAGGATGTGCATGTTTATAGAGGGGCTACAGATATATCAGATCACTTTTTAGTTATAGCTACAGTGGGAGTAAAAGGTAGATGGGATACAAGGAAAATAGAATCAGTAAGTAAAAGAGAGGTGAAGGTTTATAAACTAAAAGAGGAGGCAGTTAGGGTAAGATATAAACAACTATTGGAGGATAGATGGGCTAGTGAGAGTGTAGGCAATGAAGTCGAAAATGTATGGGGTAGATTTAAAAATGTAGTGTTAGAGTGTTCAGCAGAAGTTTGTGGTTACAGGCGAGTGGGTGCAGGAGGGAAGAGGAGCGATTGGTGGAATGATGATGAAAGAGAGTAGAGGGAGAAAAAGTTAGCACATGAGAGGTTTTTACAAAGTAGAAGTGATGAAAGGGAGGGAAGAGTATATGGAGAGAAAAAAGAGAGTTAAAAGAGTGGTGAAGCAATGTAAAGAGAGCAGATGAGAGAAGTGGTGAGATGTTATCAGCAAATTTTATTGAAAATAAGAAAAAGTTTTGGAATGAGATTAATAAGTTGAGGAAGCCTAGAGAACAAATGGATTTGACAGTTAAAAATAGGAGGGAGAGTTATTAAATGGAGAGTTAGAGGTATCGGGAAGATGGAGAGAATATTTTGAGGATTTGTTAAATGTTGATGAAGACAGGAAGCTGTGATTTGTGTGTAGGGCAAGGAGGAATAACATCTTGTAGGAGTGTGGAAGAGCCAGTTGTGGGTGTAGGGGAAGTTCGTGAGGCAGGGGTAGAATGAAAGGGGGTAAGGCAGCTGGGATTGATGGGATAAAGATAGAAATGTTAAAAGCAGGTGGGGATATAATTTTGGAGTGGTTGGTGCTATTATTTAATAAATGTATGGAAGAGGGTAAGGTACCTAGGGATTGGCAGGAGCGTGTATTGTTCCTTTGTATAAAGGCAAAGGGGACAAAAGAGAGTGCAAAAATTATAGGG
>WNWK01019060.1:0-20000 GCA_009830355.1 Cherax destructor | reverse complement strand
TTGAACTGCCTAATCATCCTTTTTTTTTAAATCTTCGCTGTATTTCAATTTTTTTATTAAAACTTACCAAAAGAGAGACCAAATATATGTATTCATGGAATACATGCCTGTATGACTACTGGTACAATTTAATCCCTAATTTAACAATTGTTTATGTAGAAATTCACTTTGTGAACAAAGACACATTAGTGGATGAGTTAATTAGCAACTACCTTTCACCATGCTTGGTGACCAAGTGAGATGGGAGTCCATGCTGCTACAGTAGCACCAGGCAAGATGGCAACCCATGCTGCTACAGTAGCACCAGATGAGATGGAAAGCCATGCTGCTACAGTAGCACCAAGCGAGATGGAAACCCATGCTGCTACAGTAGCACCAGATGAGATGGTAACTCATGCTGCTACAGTAACACCAGATGAGATGGAAACCCATGCTGTTACAGTAGCACCAGGCGAGATGGCAACTCATGCTGCTACAGTAGCACCAGGCGAGATGGCAACTCATGCTGCTACAGTAGCACCAGGCGAGATGGTAACTCATGCTGCTACAGTAACACCAGATGAGATGGAAACCCATCCTGCTACAGTAACACCAGGTGAGATGGAAACCCATGCTGCTACAGTAGCACCAGATGAGATGGTAACCCATGCTGCTACAGTAGCACCAGGCAAGATGGAAACCCATGCTGCTACAGTAGCACCAGATGAGATGGTAACCCATGCTGCTACGGTAGCACCAGGCGAGATGGAAACCGATGCTGCTACAGTAGCACCAGGTGAGATGGAAACCCATGCTGCTACAGTAGCACCAGGCGAGATGGAAACCCATGCTGCTACAGTAGCACCAGATGAGATGGTAACCCATGCTGCTACAGTAGCACCAGGCAAGATGGAAACCCATGCTGCTACGGTAGCACCAGGCGAGATGGAAACCGATGCTGCTACAGTAGCACCAGATGAGATGGTAACCCATGCTGCTACAGTAGCACCAGGTGAGATAGTAACCTATGGTCCATGTTGCTTTCCAGCAGCATCAAGCAGGAGAGAAGTCTGTGCAGGTACTACAATAGCACAAGGATGGTCAGAAGTCTGTGCAGAAACTACAATAGAACCAGGATGGTCAGAAGTCTGTGCGGGTACTACAATAGCACCAGGATGGTCAGAAGTCTGTGCGGGGACTACAATAGCACCAGGATGGTCAGAAGTCTGTGCAGGAACTACAATAGCAGTAGGATGGTCAGAAGTCTGTGCAGGTACTACAATAGCACCAAGACTGTCAGTAGTCTGTGCTGCTACAAAGCAATTGTTATGATTTGGCCAGCTACTGAGACAGCATGTTATGCTTTTTGTCCCAGCTTCAGCATACTCAATGTTACTCCAGCCAATCTGAGTTCAAAACAACATAAAGTGACAAGTTTTGCAGTGATGTGAAGGTAAAGAAGACGAGTATTAATTTAAGACACCAAAGTGTATATTCTGAGGCAGATTGATGCTATCGAGAAAAAATTTACACTTAAATTTAAGATTACCTATGCTATGCTGACATCACACACCATAATTTTAAACCGAGAATTATATTGGGCGCTGGGTGTGCAAATCTAAAGTAGCTCTTTCTCAAATCAATCCAACTTTACTCTTAATCTCAATTCTAACCTCTGAACACAATCTACCTTCTATATACAGTCATCCCTTGGTTTTCAATTGTCTCAGTTTTCACCGATTTTGGTTTTCAATCACTTTTTTCGTGGAAAAATTGTCTCGGTTTTCACCGATTGTCTCAGTTTTCACCGATGGTACGGAACCTGTCCACCAGTGCCCCGCACATACAAAGCCCGCTAGACCGCCACCCACGCACATTGTCACGCAGTGTAGCATTGTTTATGCTTGAGTGAACATCATCCCAGGAGTTCATACAAAACATTTATTAACAATTCATTGTTTTTGGCCCTTGATTATTGTGTGTGACTACCAAATAAGCTACCATGGCCCCAAAGAAAGCTCCTAGTGCCAGTCCTTTGGTAAAGAAAGTGAGAAACACGATGGAGTTTAAGAGTGTAGCAGGTATGCAGGGAGTGTAGCAGGATGCAGGGAGTGTAGCAGGTATGCAGTGTAGCAGGTATGCAGGAGTGTAGCAGGTATGCAGGGAGTGTAGCAGGTATGCAGGGAGTGTAGCAGGTATGCAGGGAGTGTAGCAGGTATGCCGGGAGTGTAGCAGGTATGCAGGGAGTGTAGCAGGTATGCAGGAGTAGCGGGAGTGTAGCAGGTATGCAGGGAGTGTAGCAGGTATGCAGGGAGTGTAGCAGGTATGCAGGGAGTGTAGCAGGTATGCAGGGAGTGTAGCAGGTATGCAGGGAGTGTAGCAGGTATGCAGGGAGTGTAGCAGGTATGCAGGGAGTGTAGCAGGTATGCAGGGAGTGTAGCAGGTATGCAGGGAGTGTAGCAGGTATGCAGGGAGTGTAGCAGGTATGCAGGTGAGTGCAGCAGGTATGCAGGGAGTGTAGCAGGTATGCAGGGAGTGTAGCAGGTATGCAGGGAGTGTAGCAGGTATGCAGGGAGTGTAGCAGGTATGCAGGAGTGTAGCAGGTATGCAGGGAGTGTAGCAGGTATGCGGAGTGTGCAGGGATGGAGTGTAGCAGGTATGCAGGGAGTGTAGCAGGTATGCAGGAGTGTAGCAGGTATGCAGGGAGTGTAGCAGGTATGCAGGGAGTGTAGCAGGTATGCAGGGAGTGTAGCAGGTATGCAGGGATGCAGGGGGTGTAGCAGGTATGCAGGGAGTGTAGCAGGTATGCAGGGGAGTGAGGGGAGCTGTAGCAGTATGCAGGCGCAGGATTGAGTGTAGCAGGCAGGGAGGGAGTGTAGCAGGCATGCAGGGAAGTGACCCCAGATGAGGACTTGGTACCTAGAGTACTTATGGAGGAGGATTCCCCTTCCAAAAAATAGGGTCTCTTCCCTCTCCCCTCCTCCCTCTCTTCCATCCAGCAACATCAGTCTTCAATAAAGGTAAGTGCCACATAGAGTTCATTCAATTGTGCATGTAAATCTATCTTTAAGGCCCCCCAAAAAAAATTTTTTCCAAACTTCTGGGTTTCTGGAACGGATTAATTGAATTTCCATTATTTCTTATGGGGAAAATAGTTTTGGTTTTCACCGATTTTGGTTTTAGCTGATCCATCTGGAACGGATTAAAATTGAAAACCAAGGGATGACTGTACGTACTTAATCTTCCTCAATTTCATCTCTAACTCTCTGAATTCTTCGTCCAACCTATCTTACTGATTCCACCCAGTTACTTTACAGAGAGAAATGATTCCACCACACCTCTCTTGATATTACAACACCCAAGAAGATAACCAGTATTTAATAATACACTAATGTTAGAGTGCTAAAATACAGTGGACCCCTGGTGTTCGTACTGCTCCAAACTCGAACAATTATGTAAGTGTATTTTTGTAAGTGCTTTTGTAAGTGTATATTTGGGGGTCTAAAAGGACTAATCTAATTTACATTATTCCTTATAGGAACAAATTCGTTTGGTAATGGCACTTGAACAGCATTCTGGAATGAATTAATTACGAACACCGGGGGGTCCACTGTATGTTAAAATAAAGTGTATGGAAAACAATTTTCCAAGAAGTATTTTGCACACACCATATTTCATTAGAAAAATGGGATTCCACAGCTTTGAGCTCAGGGTTCATCACATGGTATTATGTGATGAGCTCTGCTCACTCAGATAAGTACAGTGGTACCCCGACTTACGATATTTTTTCATTCCAGAATGCTGTTCAAGTGCCATTACCAAACGAATTTATCTCCATAAGAAATGATATAAAATAGACTAGTCCTTTTAGACCCCCAAAATTACACTTACAAAAGCATTTAAAAAAATCAACTTACATAAAAGGGTGTGTTTGGGGACCATCGTAAGTCGGGGTACCACTGTACTCTGAAAAAATCGACATCTTAGGTAAGCCTAAAAGTGGTGAATGTATGATGGAGATGGTGTGAGCCTATAGTCTTGATGAAGCATCAGTTCATTCTCTTAAAAGGAATGAGATGATAAGAGCTTGTGCAATGAGTAACTCAGGGTGTGACCTTCTGAAAAGAATGACACATAGGTCACGACAGCTGAAGAAGATGTAACATTATTGAGCGAGTAGATTGAGCAGAAACTAAGAAAGGTCCACCACTTAATTTCATCTTAATAAAGAAAAAAGCCTTGGGGTACTATAAAACAAATTGGTTGAAGAAGAGCATGTGTTCAGTACTAGCTGGCTCCACAGGTTCAAACTGTGCAATCAGTTGCTAATACAGTGGACCCCCGGTTTACGTAATTATACATAATTCGTTCCAGAATTCTGTTCAAGTGCCGTTACCAAACGAATTTGTTCCCATAAGGAATAATGTAAATTAGATTAGTCCTTTTAGACCCCAAAAAATGCACTTACAAAAGCACTTACAAAAATACACTTACATAATTGTTCGAGTTTGGAGCAGTACGAAAACCGGGGGTCCATTGTATTAAATTTTCCTGTAAAACTGCTTTTGCTAACCACATGGCTGCAGAGAATTTCCCTTCTGAATTGCAGGAAATTATTTCTGAAGGAGGGTATGAGTAACAATAAGTGTTTAATGCTGACAAGTCTTTATTGGTAGATGCCATCGAGAACTTCCAACAGCCAGCACCCAGGATTCAAGGCATCAAAGGATCACTTCAGCTTGTTATAGTGCAGTAATGTATCAAGCAATTTTAAGTTTAAAGACCATGGTTATTTACCACTACAAGACTCCCCATGTTCTGAAAGGTGCTATCAAAAAGTTCCTGGACCTAATCACCTAGCTGAAGTTGTCTCCCTCAAAGTACTTTCTTTGGGAATTTATACACTGATCACAGCACCTCTGCCACTTCTCGAAACCCTTCTGAAACTACTCTTTCCTAATGGAGTCTAGTGTGGCCTGCAATTCTGCTTGAATCTCCTCCACATCTTTAAAACACTGCCCCTTGAGAGCCATTTTTATTTTAGGGAAGAGAAAGAAATCCAGGAAGGGAGGGCCTAGATCTGAAGAATAGGGACAAAGGGGTACCACTGTCATGTTTTTTGCCAGAAAATGATGATCTTTCTGTTCTCGAGTCAGCAAGCAGGGCACATATTTCACAGCCACTCACCTCACATTCAAATATTCAATTAAAATGTTTTGATACAACCCATCAGAAATTTTCACAGAACTTGCAACATCCTGCATGCTCTAGTGGCAATCTTCGTAACTAACCTTCCTCACTTTCTCAATGTTGGCACCAGTTTTTGACACCGACAGATGACTAGAATGTTCATCATCCTCAACTGACATAAGTCCTGCTCTGAATCAAGAAAATCATTCAAAATAGAGTCCAAACCACTGTTTCTTTTCCAAATGCATGCTGAAGCTTTTTGGGTGTTTGAGTATAATAATAGTATACAATATCGACAAGTAGATAAGATATATGTGCAACACTTGGGTATCTTTATTCCGAAACATTTCAGCTACACAGTAGGCTTCTTCAGCTGAATACAGAGAAGCAGCGGAAATGTAAAGATGAAGTAATCAGTCCATGACTTTTGACAAAGTAGTTTTCAGGTGGTCAGTCCCTCAGCCTGGAGAAGAATTCAGCTCCATAGTTTGGAACAATATGAAATGTGAAGCTGAAGCATGAGAACGGAGACTTATATACTGCTTCTACCGATGAGGCAAGGCTCACTAGAGGAAGCAAGAATGTAAGACAGAGGTGTACTGTAGCAACCCTACTGGCCCATACTATGTAGGTCCTTCTCAAATCCAAGCATTTTTACTCATAACTAGTGGTTAGGAAATAAGTTGTCAAACATGTCCTCTGTACCAAGAAACAATTATGTTGCAGTGTCCAACAGTGGGAATATAATAATGGTTTACAATACTGACAAGAAGATAAGCAACAACTTGGTATTAAAAGATGATAACATCAAAACGGCCTTCATAGAAAACCTAACAGCATTTTATAACAGATGGGAAAATAAAAGGACTGGGCAAGACAGTGCTATTGCCCCTGGTGCAGATGCTGTCCTGGTAGACAGTAACTGTAAGAATGGAGAAATTAAAGTTGGTGGCCCAGAGGGAGACAGGAGCTCTAGGGAAGAAACAGGTGTAGACAAGGACATCAAAAACCAATGTTACAAACTAGCAATACCACGGGAAATATTAAACGAGAGGATGCCCCAAGAAATAGTGAAGATAAAATACCAGAAATAACTGGTGAAGGCACCATTGTTAGTACTAGTGCTGAAGACAGTAATGAGACAGGAAAACACACACCAGTAAGGAATACAGTCACAAAAAAACAAGGAAAACAGAAACCAGGCCTATACAAATTCTATGCATTAGGTATCTGCAGGAATGGAATATCTGGAAAAACAGATGGGACATGCAACTTTGACCAACCCAGGAAATGCCGTGCCCTTATGACAACAGGAGAATGCAACCTTCCTTCCTGTAAGCTTTTCCACCCTGAAATGTGTCACTCTTGTGCCACTCTTATATTGCCAGGCACACCACCTAAAGGGGACAAAAAGATACAGAACATCCAGACCATGGGAAAACCTGGGTAGCCACAACCACTCCAGAGAAAGAGGTTTTTTAGCGCAAGGAAGAAAAAAAAGCTGGCAGGAAATGACAGAAATTGTACACCAACTCCGATCATTTTTAAAGTGGAATCACAGTCGATGGTCTCCACTCCAAAACAACAGATATTAGTGCCAGGAAAAAAAGACTCCCCAATACCACCAATCTGATGACATTCATCTTTGCAAATATACAGGGTCTAAAGCCAGCAACGAACAACAAAATACTTTTCATCCGTGGACTGCTTACAGAGTCAAACGCAATGTTCGCAGTTTTCACAGAGACCCACATAAAGGATCACTTTGACAAAGAAATATGGATCCCGGGTTACAACCTATACAGATGTGACAGAGTGAACAGGCAAAAGGGAGGTGGGTTTGGGCTGTTCATCACAGTCACTTATATGCTCAGAACTACTAAATGCCTCAAATGATGTAGTTGAAGTTTTAACAGTAAAGATCGAGAACCAAAACCTGGTCATTGTGGTTGTATACAAGCCTCCGAATGCAACTTCCCAAAAATTCTAGGAACAGCTTTTGAAAATTGATCAGTCTGGAAAATCTTCTAGCTCCTGCCCCTAACATTTTACTCCTGGGAGATTTCAACCTAAGGCACCTAAAATGGAGGAATGTAACAAATAATGTTGTAGCAGAGATAACACCAGGAGGCAGCTCAGATGAAAACTCATGCACACACATACACACGAGCTTTTAAATCTCTGCGCCAAATTCACCTTAAACCAACAAATAATAGAGCCTACAAGATTGGAGAATATACTGGACCTCATCTTCACTAACAATGATGATCTGATACAAAATATTACCATATCAAAAATAATATACTCAGATCACAACATAACAGAGGTACATACATATACAGTAGGGCCCCACTTTTCGGCGTATCGCCTTACGGCGTTCCGTTAATACGGCGAGTTCAAATTATGACCAAAACTTTCTATACGGCAAGCGGTCTTTCAAATACGGTGCGCGCCACACGGTTTGTTTACATTTTCTGTGAGCACATCTCTCTATTATGTAATAATCACTCTTGGGAACATTAAATGTCCTATTTTACATCAATAAGTGCTCCCTCGGTTTTCGCCGAAAATTTGCTCCAGAATGCTGCTCAAGTGCCATTACCGAACGAATTTACTTCCTTAAGAAATAATGTCACGTAGGTTAGTCTATTTCAGACCCCCAAAAATACACTTGCAACAGCACTTACGAAAATACACTTACATAAATGTTCGAGTTTGGAGATGCACGAAAACCGAGGGACCACTGTATAGACATTTTCATTAATCCATCTACGATATTTTCTTCAAAATTATATAAGAAACACGTTAAAAAGCATCTAAACATGCTCTTTATATGGTATGGAGGTGTGGTTGCCGGGCAGAGGGAAAACATTACGTTATACAGTCATCCCTTGGTTTTCGTGTTTAATCCGTTCCAGAGGGAACTAAAACCAAAATCGACGAAAACTAAAACCATTTTCCCCATAAGAAATAATGGAAATTCAATTAATCCATCCCAGAAACCCATGCACAAATGAATGAATTCAATGTGGCACTTACCTTTATTGAAGACTGATGTTGCTGGATGGAAGAGAGG
Organism: Cherax destructor; assembly: GCA_009830355.1. Classification (NCBI taxonomy): domain Eukaryota; kingdom Metazoa; phylum Arthropoda; class Malacostraca; order Decapoda; family Parastacidae; genus Cherax; species Cherax destructor. The sequence goes on along the minus strand of WNWK01019060.1, from coordinate 11,755 downwards.
GAGGAGGGGAGAGGGAAGAGACCCTATTTTTTGGAAGGGAAATCCTCCTCCATAAGGATTCTAGGTACCAAGTCCTCATCTGGGGTCACTTCCCTTCTTTGTCTTTTAATCCCACTAGGACCAGCTTGAGAGTCACTGCACACCTGTGGCACTAAATATCTGTCCGGAGAGCTCTGTGTCTGGCGTCTCTTTAAAATGTCCCTAAAATGGGAAAAGAGATTGTCATTGAACATGTTGATGAGACGGATTGCAACATCTTTGTCAGGGTGATGTTCCTCCACAAATGAATGCACCCTACTCCACATTCCACAAATCTCCTTAATCTCTTTAGAAGGCACCTTACATCTCTCTTCCTCCACTGAAGCAATTTCCTGAGTTGTGGTTTGGTGTTGCAGCTCAAGCTCTTGCAGCTCTTCAGTGGTTAGATCTTCATTGTGGTCCTCCACCAACTCTTCCACATCCTGGCTACTCACATCCAACCCCATGGAATTCCCCAATGCCACAATACTTTCCACAACTTCCATAGGCTCCTCAGGGTCAGGCCCAAACCCTTCAAAATCCCTCTCTGGGACACAATCTGGACACAACTTTCTCCAAGCAGAGTTCATTGTCCTGGAAGTCACTCCCTGCCAAGCTTTATCTATAAGGCCTATGCAATGGAAGATATCGAAGTGATCCTTCCAGAACTCTTTTAGGGTCAATGCAGTGTCATTGGTCACATCAAAGCACCTTTGAAACATTGCTTTGGTGTACAGTTTTTTGAAGTTTGCAATGACCTGCTGGTCCATGGGCTGGATGAGAGGAGTGGTGTTAGGAGGCAAGAACTTCACTGTTAAAAATTTGAAATCCTTAGACATTTGGTCTTCCAAGTCTTGAGGATGAGCAGGAGCATTGTCCATTACCAGGAGGCACTTAGAGCCCCAATTTATTGTCCAATAGATATTTCTTCACACTGGGGGAAAACACTTGATTAAACCATTCCAGGAAAATTTCCCTAGTGACCCATGCCTTAGGGTTAGACTTACAGATCACACACAATTTACTCTTGTCAACACTGTATTTCTTGAACACTCAGGGAGTTTCAGAGTGATACACCAGTAAGAGAAGTTGTTGTTGGTGTGGATCAATGAAAAACAGTCAGCGGGTGATAGTATTTCTATGGCGATAATTTGTGAAAAGGCAAGGAAGTTGCACGCAGATCTTGTGAAGACAATGCCTGGAACCAGTGGTGAGGCGAGTGATTTTAAAGCCAGCAAAGGCTGGTTTGAGAAGTTTAAGAAACGTAGTGGCATACACAATGTTGTGAGGCATGGTGAGGCAGCCAGCTCAGACAAACGTGCAGCTGAAAAATTTGTGCACGAATTCAAGGGGTTCGTAGAGGCTGAACAATTCCTCCCCCAACAAGTGTTTAATTGTGATGAAACAGGCCTGTTTTGGAAGAAAATGCCAAAGAGGACCTACATTACTCAGGAGGAAAAGGCACAGCCAGGACACAAGCCTATGAAAGACAGGCTAACTCTCTTGTTTTGTTTTAATGCTAGTGGGGATTTTAAAGTGAAACCTTTACTGGTGCATCACGCAGAAAATCCCAGACCCTTCAGGAAACACAGTGTTGACAAGAATAAATTGTGTGTGCATTGGAAAGCTAACACCAAGGCATGGGTCACTACAGAGATTTTCAAGGAATGGTTGACTGGAGTGTTTGGCCCTAGTGTGAAGAAATACCTCCTGGAAAAGAAATTGCCACTCAAGTGCCTCCTGGTACTGGACAATGCTCCTGCTCATCCTCACAACTTGCAAGAGTTGTTGCCTGCCAACTTAAATTTCATCAGAGTGAAGTTCTTGCCTCCTAACACCACTCCTCTCATCCAGCCCATGGACCAGCAGGTCATTTCCAACTTCAAGAAACTGTACACCAAAGCACTGCTTCAGAGGTGCTTTAGTATGACCAATGAATCTGAATTGACCCTAAGAGAGTTCTGGAAAGAACACCTCAATATCGTGCATTGCATAGGCCTTATAGGTAAGGCTTGGGAGGAAGTGACTTCCAGGACTCTGAACTCTGCTTGGAGACCACTGTGGCCAGATTGTGTTGAAAAGAGGGATTTTGAAGGATTTGAGGCTGACCCTGACCCTGACGACCCTGTGCCTGTTGTGGAAAATGTTGTGGAAGATATTGTGGCATTGGGGAACAGCCTGGGGTTGGAGGTGAGTGGTGAGGATGTGGAAGAGTTGGTGGAGGACCACAGGGTAGAGCTAACAACTGAAGAGCTGCAAGAGCTTCATCTGGAACAGCAACAGGCCACAGCTGAGGTTATTGCTTCACAGGAGGAGAGAGAGAGAGATAAGGAGGTGCCATCTTCAGAGATAAAGGAAATGTATAACAAAAAAGGCACAATACCGTGACTGGAACAATACACACACAACCCGCACATATAAAAAGAGAGGAGCTTATGACGACGTGTTCTATGTGGAGTAGGTTGAAGACATTTGTTGAAAGATACCACCCTGAGCAAGCTGAAATGAGCCTTCTGTGCAACCACTTCAGTGACAGAGCCATGTTGTACTTCAGAAAAGTGTTGAAGAGTCGCCAGAAACAGAGGACTCTGGACTGTTATTTCACCAGGCAGGGGTCTAGTGACTCTCAAGCTGGTCCTAGTGGCATTAAAAGACCAAGAAGGGAAGTAACTCCAGAGAGGGACTTGTTACCTGAAGTCCTTTTGGAGGGGGATTCCCCTTCCAACCATTAACACCCTTCCCCATTCAGCAACTCTACCTTCTAGATGCCTGCAACTCTTCAATAAAGGTAAGTAAATGTTATTGTTTTTTTTTTTTGAGTGATTATTTTTTTGTGGAACGAATTAATTGTATTTACATTATTTCTTATGGGAAATAAGGTTTCAGATTACGAAAGCTTCAGATTAAGTAATAGCTCCTGGAACGGATTAATTTTGTTAACCGAGGGTCCACTGTACAGGCGAAGGCAAAAAATAACAGAGCGGTTAAAGGAATCTTACAAGAGCCAGGAAATGTGGGAAGAACTAAAAGCCATAAATGAAATGAAAGAAACCCAAAATATTTCTTTTCTTATGCCAAATCTAAGTCAAGAACAACATCAAGTATTGGGCCCCTACTTAGACAAGATGGGTCCTACACAAATGACAGCAAGGAAATGAGTGAGCTACTTAAGTCCCAATATGACTCGGTTTTTAGCGAGCCGCTAACCAGACTGAGAGTCGATAACCTAAATTAATTTTTTATGAGAGAGAGACAGAATTTGGGAGACTTGAACCTATCTGATATTATCCTGATGCCAAATGACTTCGAAAAGGTGATAAATGACATGCCCATGCACTCTGCCCCAGGCCCAGACTCATGGAACTCCGTGATCATCAAGAACTGCAAGAAGCCCCTATCATGTGCTTTTAACATCCTATGGAGAGGGAGCATAGACACAGGGGTCGTCCCACAGCTGCTAAAAACAACAGACATAGCCCCACTCCATAAAAAGGGCAGTAAAGCAATAGCAGAGATCTACAGACCGATAGCGCTAACGTCCCATATCATAAAAATCTTTGAAAGGGTTCTAAGAAGCAAGATTGCCACCTATCTAGATACCCATCAGTTATACAACCCAGGGACATATGGGTTTAGAGAAGGCCGTTCCTGTCTGTCCCAACTACTGGACCACTATGACAAGGTCCTGGATGCTCTAGAAGACAAACAATATGCAAATGTAGTATACACAGACCTTGCAAAAGCCTTTGACAACTGTGACCATGGTGTAATAGCACACAAAATGCATGATAAAGGAATAACAGGAAAAGTTGGTAGATGGATCTATAATTTCCTAACAAATAGAACACAAAGAGTAGTAGTAAACAGAGTAAAGTCTGAGGAGGCTACGGTAAAAAGCTCTGTTCCACAAGGCACAGAACTTGCTCCCATCCTGTTCCTCATCCTCATATCTGACAGACAGGGATGTAAGCCACAGCACCATGTCTTACTTTGCAGATCACACCCGAATTTGCATGACAGTGTCTTCCACTGAAGACACCGCAAAACTCCAGGCGGGCATCAACCAAATCTTCAAATGAGCAACAGAAAACAATATGAAGTTCAATGATGAGAAATTTCAATTACTCCAATATGGAAAACGTGAGGAAATTAAAATTATATTGAAGTATAAAACAAATTACAACTACACAATAGAGCGAAAAACTAATGTAAAAGACCTGGGAGTGATTATGTCAGAGGATCTAACATTCAAAGACCATAACAGTGCATCAATCGCATCTACAGGTCACTTGTTCTATCTAGGCTGGAATATTGCTACACACTAACAGCACCTTTCAGGGCAGGTGAAATTGCTGACCTAGAAAATGTACAGAGAACCTTCACGGCACACATAACTGCGATAAAACACCTCCCTAGAATGCAGGCAGGAGAGATACATGATTATATACACTTGGAAAATCCTAGAGGGATTAGTGCCAAGCTTGCACACGAAAATCACTCGCTATGAAAGCAAAAGACTCTGTAGACGATGCAACATCCCCCCCAATGAAAAGCAGGGGTGCCACTAGCACGATAAGAGACAACACAATAAGTGTCAGGGGCCATAGACTGTTCAACTGCCTCTCAGCATACATAAGGGGATTACCAATAGACCCCTGGCTGTCTTCAAGAAGGCGCTGGACAGGCATCTAAAGTCAGTACCTGACCAGTCAGGCTGTGGTTTGTATGTTGGATTGCATGCAGCCAACAGTAACAGCCTGGTTGATCAAACCCTGATCCACCATGAGGCTTGGTCACAGACCGGGCCACGGGGGCGTTGACCCCCGAAACCCTCTCCAGGTATACTCCCAGTATACACAGTAACACAAGATTTACATTATTTTTTTTTATAATAAATTATAACCAGGATTGATTGGTAAAGGTTTACGGCATCCCAGTAATAGAATCAGACTTAGTAATAACCTGGTTGATCAGGCCCTGATCCACTGGGAGGCCTGGTCATGGACCGGGCCACGGGGATGTTGATCCCCGGAATACCCTCCAGATAGGGAGGTAGACCCATAAAACAGATTGGGAATGTAGCAGGGCCTTAAGAAAATCATCAAAATTCAAACATTTCCACTACTTTGAGCCTGATTTCAAGCTACTTCTAGTCCTGAAATCAAGCAACATCATCTCTATTTCAGGACTATGTCTTCCATTCTATCAAATGCAACAGTCAAAAAAAAAAAAACATCCTTGAAAACACCTCAAAGTCACTACTTTAAACCAAACACAAGATCAGAAGTTTGCTCTTCCTCATCATGCACTGTGTGGGGTAGGATTTTTTTTTATACTGTGCACACTCACTACATAGATTCACTTGCTCACATCTAGGCCAAAATTTTCTGCTCACAGCTTATGAGGGAGACACGCTCAAAATGTAGATCTATGTAAGTGACCCTGGTGTCAACTACATAGATCTACGTAAGAGACAGTGAAAAGGTTAATCACATCAACAGGCCTCTCCTATATAACTCTTGCCTTCTATTTTGAATCCAACACCCAAAAAAGTTGGCATTTTTCTCTATTTCTCAGCTAATAAACCATAGCCAAGAAAGCTTGGCCATGGTTTAAGTCCCAATAACTGATGCATAGTAAAAACCCTGAAAACAAATGGGTCAATTAATTGGCACCAAGAAACAGCCAATAAACCATGAAGAGCACTTTAGAATAAGCCCCAAAGTTGTTATTTTAACCCAAACATAAAGTCAGAGGTTAGCTGTTCACAGTATGCACTGAACGAGGCAAGATTTTTTTTTTTATACTGTGCACACTCGCTGCACAAATCCATTCTCTCATGTGTCGGCCAAAATTTGCTGCTCACAGCACATTTGAGGGCACAATGATTCACAAGTAGATCTACATAAACTCACTAGCCCTCAATGACAGATTTATGTGCAAGACAGAAAAAGGGTTAATATAAATAAAGTTTAATTTTAAAAGGCTGTTAATAAATTCAGAGAAATTATACATAAATTTCTAACATTTCCCCCTGAGTGCCTATAGTTTTATTATTCAATTCAGAACCAACAGACTTGGAAACTTTAAAATACTTAGACTACCAAAAACAGAGCAAAATTATTTTTGCAGTAAATACTGATGAGTGATTAGCAATGTTTCTCTCTTAAAGACAACATTAAAAAAAATTTGCCCCATTACTTCGTAAGTAGTTAATGATATCAATATGACATAATGCATTATTTACAAAACCAGCACTCCATGCCCTACCCTGCTTGCCTTGTAGTTCAATCAAGATAAGTGCAACAACAAGTGACAATGAGACAAGAAGTATCAGGAAAATAATCTTGGCTATAATCCCACTGCTGTCACCATTGGTAGTGCTGTGGTTCTTGCCAATATTATTTGTCATCGCCTTGCCTTTGGTGTCTGTCATATCATCTTCAGCTTCATCTGTAAATGAAAACAAATTAGGTGACACAAATTAACTTCAAATCTTCATGTACAGTATTAGCTGAATAAAGTATATTACAGGTGATAGGCAGCTACAAACAAAATTTATGAATTCCTTTGAAAATAAAACTGAAAAGAGGCCTTGCAATGTACACAATTAACCCCCCACAGAAGTAGAATGAATTCTCTCCACTTTTACAAAGACCTTTCTCGCTAGGCAAGAGTGACTTTTAGATTTATTTTTTCACAAAGAAAATTAATATCTTTATTCCTTAGGAGTATACACAGAAATAACAATACAGTAATTAGAATTTGCAATGCATCTGGTTACAATTTTGGAACAATTGTGATACAAATGGAACTTGGTACAATTTAATGTTCAAAAGAAAGCTACTTATTATGCAAAACATTTTGGGCAGACTAATACTAAAATTTACTACTGTAGGGTACTTAATTCTAGTCGAAGTACAGTATATAAATTTAGGCATTTTGTGACAACAACATATGTACAGTGGAACCTTGGTTTTCATTTTTAATTCATTCCAGAGAGTCGGACGAAAACCAAATTCGACGAAAACTAAAGCAACACTTCCCATAAGAAATAATGTAAATCCAATTAATCCGTTACAGACACCTAAAAGTATTAAAAAAAAATACATTTTATTGAGAATATCTATAGCTTTACATACAGAAAAGAATGAGAAGTAAATATAAAGCACTAATGAAATGGATAACTGAACATTTAAATCACTTTTACCTTTATTGAAGACTCTTGTTGGAACTCAGCGAGGAGGGTAGAGGGAGGAGAGTTTATTGTTTGGAGACAGGACAAATTTCAATATGATGCTAATATCAATTCTACGGCTTATTTATTTATAACAATTCATCTAATATGACATAATAAACAATATTAATAACACAGAAACATGATATATACTCTAGAATGAACAAAATATGTCATTACGTATGTGACTAGTGGTGGCTGAAGCAGCTGCCATTCTCTCTCCTGCTGTGACTACATATCTTCCCATTATTATAAGAGAAAAAGGAGTGTTCGTGAGGATAACTGCACTACATCACAGTTTCATAAGGAAAACACTTAAACAATGTACATAATTTATAAATAAGAAATATTGTATAAAAACATAATATAGAATGTAAAGAAATAAAGTGGTTATTGTATGTATATTATAGTACAGTGGTCCCTCGGTTTTCGCCGAAAATTCATTCCAGAATGCTGCTCAAGTGCCATTACCGAACGAATTTACTTCCTTAAGAAAATGTCACTTAGGTTAGTCTATTTCAGACCCCCCAAAAATACACTTGCAACAGCACTTACGAAAATACACTTACATAAATGTTCGAGTTTGGAGATGCACGAAAACCGAGGAACCACTGTACACACTTACCTTGAAGGAGATGCTGGCAGAGGTTTAGGGTGGTGGAAGATAGCGCAGGGAGGCGTAAGTTGTCAGTGGCCCTATAAACTTCCAACAACATTGGAGGAGTTAGTTTTGTGCTGTCCTTTTTCTATCACTTAACTTACTTGCTACACTTCATTGCTGGCTGGCGCTATAGCCTTTTTCGACTCCTGCTGCTTTAGTATCGTACATATCGTAGAATCACTGAAGAATTCTATCATGTTTCTCGCCTTCTTTATCAAAGGGCTGGCACTCTGAACTTTCTTTGGCCCCATGGTGGCTTATTTAGCAGTCGCACTCAATAAACAAGCACAAAAAACAATGGATTATTACGAAAAACAAAGCCAGACTGACTCAGAATGCGTCCGTTGGATGCTTTGTGTGGGCGCGCACGTTTGATATGGTGGATGAAAACCAAGATAACGAACAAAAACTGGGACAATATTTTGATGAAAAAAGTCGTCAAAAACCAAATTCGACGAAAACCAAGGTTCCACTGTAATTCATTCCAATCATAAGGTGGAATAGATTAAAAAAAAATGGGTAGTAAAAGCACTAGCTGCTGCAAAGAAATTTACAATGAGTTATGAAGAGTAAGGTTGTAAATGCATTAGACAATTTCAGATGTCTTACATTAAGTTTATACAGTGGTACCTTGGTTTTCGTTAATAATTCATTCCAGAATGCTGTTCAAGCGCTGTTACCGAACGAATTTGTTCCCATAAGGACAAATTTAAATTAGATTAGTCCGTTTCAGACCCCCAAAAATACACTTACAATAATACACTTACAATCTAATATTTAACTAAAACAAACTCAATCAATTTCTCTAGTATTAAGTACATAGTCTATAAGCCATTAGATTAAGCTGCCCTTAATGCCATGGCATGTTAGTGGCTCTCCTTGCACTTCAGTTCATGATTGTAATTACAAAATCTCGATGTAAACTTGCAATGAAATAAAAATTTTCATTCTCTCTCATTCTCTCATAACTGTTCGAGTTGGGAGCTGTACGAAAACCGAGGTACAACTGTACATGTATCAGATTGATGATGCTCATTTTATTGAGTGGTAGAATTTAGTGATGTAATGAATGAATATTTACAATCAATTACTTGATGTAACTTAAGAAAATTTAATGGGTACTTTCTAACAATGTTAATAAAGCAGTTGGTAGATAGGATACTTTTGGCATTTTCAGTCATCAAGTTCCAAATTTTTGGGACTTTTATTTGTATGGAGTTTCTCAATAGGTTAATTCTTACACATGGTATAAAAAAAAAAACTTCCTCCTTGAATTGTTTTTCTGCTGCAGTTCTTGCCTTGTTGTATACAAGTTTGATGAAGATGAGGTATGCTCCTATTTTTGGAAGGTAAAAGTCAAGAAATATAGAATTTTATTCAATTTTGGTAGGTTGCGGAATTATTTTCAGAATTTCGCAGGTTGGAACGGTTAATAGGACATCATAAACTTTCAAGCCAACAAGTCAATGAGCTAAAGGACTGTCACAACCCTTCGACTCAGCAATAACAAAGTATGAGATATTCCTGAACTACTTTTCTTGATATTTTTATAATTTTTTTAATTTTTGTGTTGTGTACTAATAACATAGGAGCTATAACATCACTATGCATCTACTAATGGATGAATCTTTGGCGAGTACATATTTTTAAATTTCCTCATTAAAAAATTAATAGGAATTTGAGAGAATACAGTGGTCCCTTGAGTTATGATGGGGTGGAGTTACAATAATTTTGAGCGTCCATTTGCTCCCATAAAGGAATTTAGTTTTGAGTTGCCATAAAAATTTTGAGATACGAAATGTATTTGTGATTTAATTATGCCATTCTTTGTGTTACCAAGTCATCATAGCTCCAAAAGTGCAAAGTAAACAAGCAATTTCTGAAAACATATGATGCAGGAGTTAGAATTAGTGCACTGCTGCACAAGTATAGCTTTCCACAGTCAACCATTTCTAATATTATTAAACAAAAAGATATTATAAAGGACATTAAAGTGACTGATGAATCTTAGCTAGTGAAAAAAGGCAGAGAAATTATCACAGAGATGGAAAGACTGCTGTTACTGTGAGAAACAGATAACATAAGAACATAAGAAAGGAGGAACACTGCAGCAGGCCTGTTAAGAACATAAGAACATAAGAATGGAGGAACACTGCAGAAGTCCTACTGGCCCATACAAGGCAGGTCCTTATCAAAACCACCACTACCTAAGAATTTACTCCCGTACTCACGACACCAATCAAACCCAGCCCCTCCCACTCGTATACATATTTGTCCAATCTCTTTTTAAAGCCACCCAAGGTCCTAGCCTCTATCACCCTACTCGGAAGATTGTTCCATGCATCTACAACTCTGTAGATGCCTATGTCCTTTCTAAATCTAAATTTATCCAATTTAAATCCGTTATTTCTGGTTCTTACTTGGTTCGATATCCTCAGTATTTTATTAATATAAGAACATAAGAACATAAGAATGGAGGAACACTGCAGAAGGCCTACTGGCCCATACAAGGCAGGTCCATATCAAAACCACCACTACCTAAGAATTTATTCCCGTACTCACGACACCAATCAAACCCAGCCCCTCCCACTCATATATTTGTCCAATCTCTTTTTAAAGCCACCCAAGGTCCTAGCCTCTATCACAGTACTCGGAAGATTGTTCTACGCATCTACAACTCTGTTCGAAAACCAGTACTTGCCTATGTCCTTTCTAAATCTAAATTTATCCAATTTAAATCCGTTATTTCTGGTTCTTACTTGGTTGATATCCTCAGTATTTTACTAATATCTCCCTTGTTTATGCCCATCATCCACTTGTACACCTCGATGATATCTCCCTCATTCTACGTCTCTCCAGAGAGTGGAGATTCAACGCTCTAAGTCTATCTTCATACGGAGATTTCTTATACTGTAAATCATTTTAGTCATTCTTCTTGTATGTTCTCCAATGAATCTATATCCATCCTGTAGTAAGGAGACCAAAACTGAGCTGCATAATCCAAATGAGGTCTCACTAGTGATGTATAGAGCTGTAAAATAACTTTTGGACTTCTGTTGCTTATACTTCTTGAAATAAATCCTAGTAATCTGTTAGCCTTATTGCGCACACTTAGGCACTGTTGTCTTGGCTTTAGATTCCTGCTTACCATGACTCCCAAGTCTTTTCACATTCTGTATGATCAAGCTCTACTTCACCTAGTTTATAAATTCGAGGATATTTTCATTACCAAGGACTAGTACCTTACACTTGTCCACATTGAACTTCATCTGCCACTTTTCAGACCAAGACATTAATTTGTCCAAATCCTCCTGGAGTTCACTGGTGTCCTCCTCAGAATGAATCATACGGCCTATTTTTGTATCATCAGCAAATTTACTCATGTCACTTGCAATTCCTTCATCAAGGTCATTTATGTAAATTATGAACAACAATGGGCCTAAAACTGATCCTTGTGGAACGCCACTAGTGACTAATCCCCATTCAGATTTGACCCCATTAATGGAAACTCTCTGCTTTCTATTGGTAAGCCATGCCTCTATCCATGCTAGAACTTTACCTCCTATACCATGAGCTGCCACCTTTCTTAAGAGTCTCTCGTGAGGTACTCTATCGAAGGCCTTACTGAAATCCAAGTAAACTATATCATATTCTTTATCACTGTCTACTGCTTCAAATGTTTTATTGAAAAACGTCAGTAAATTTGTTAGGCAGGAACGACCTCTCGTGAACCCATGCTGAGATTCATTAATCAAATTATGTTCTTCAAGGTGACTTCTAATAATATCAGCTATAATTGATTCTAATAATTTGCCTACTATAGATGTGAGGCTTATTGG
>WNWK01019059.1:0-38605 GCA_009830355.1 Cherax destructor | reverse complement strand
GGCCAACGGTTGAAAAAAAGACAGAAACATATACGTACTGGTAATGGACCCCGGTTCGGCACCCGGAAATGAAAAATTATGTAAGTGAAATTTGGTTTTTTTAAGTGTATTTTGGGGTCAAAGGGACTAACCCTACTTGACATTTTTCCCTTTAAGGGGAAAATTTTAATACTTAGCCCTTTTGGATTGAATTTCTCAAACTGGGGTCCACTGAAGTATATAATTTTTTTCCCTTTTCAATAACTGGATATAAAATTCAAAAACCCCCCTCATCGATTGACACTCGGGGCATTTGCACAAAGGGGTGGGGGGGCAGGGGGCCCCATATACCACACCTGACTTCAAATAAATACTACTCACCTTTTGCCCTACATTAAGACTAAAATTTTTTTGAGGTAAAAAAGAGTATACTTTGTGTATTTTTTTTTTACCTTTTCATTTAACTAATATATGTTTAGTGTAAACTTTTTTTCTATTTATTTTCAATAAAGGAAAAAGGAGTTTGTTTTTCCGGGTTGCCCGTAGCCGGGGACCAAATCCATAAGTGGGGCCCATGTATTTTTTTTGGGCCACCCGCCTAGGGGGGAAAAGAATTTATTGAAAGAAAAAGAACAAAAGCTAGGAAAAAAACCAAATTTACAAGGTCATTGCAGATGTAGAGGAGTTGGAATGCAAGAAACATTAAATTTTTAGGTTTATTTATTTTTTTTATACTGTGAAAAATTTTGTTTTAAAAACAGAGATGAAATTTTGTAAACAGGCACTGTTGGGGGCAGAGCTGTTGTTGTTTAAGGCCAGCCATTCATTTAGGACAAACTGCCCCTTTTTAAATTTAAGAGGCCCGCTTCGGACCATTGTTTTTGGAAACACAGAACACACAAGGTTAGTATATTTTTTTTTCTTTCCCTGGCCTAGAGGAAAAAAAAAGGAGTTTTTTCAGGAGAAATTTTTAAAGGGAAAATCTTTTAGCAGAGACTAGGTAGGGATGTGAATTTAGAGGGTAGCCAAAAAAAGAATGGTATAGAAATTTCAATGTCAGGAAGTTGATGATCACAAATGCAGATGGCATAGAAAGAGAAAACAAGAACACTTTGCTTTAAAAAACAGCAAGGAAGAAAAAGGGGTGGAAGTACAGGCTATTGTCTAGACTTTGGGAGACAGAAAAATTAAAATATTATCCGAGCAATGGACATGAAAATCAAGGAAGCAAGGGTTTGAATCAATTGTTTTAACTTGAATGGAGCAAGATTGTTAAGGGCTCAAACCCTTTTTTTTTTTTAGTTGGGACTTGCTGATTGGGTCTGGTAGTGTTTTAGAAAATCAGACCCTTGATATCTCCCACTTCACTGTGATCTGTAGTTTTGGTTTTGTTAAAATACCAAAGGGATTTGTTCAAATTTTTTTTTGCATCCTGAGACTGAACTCTTTAAATCTGCTTTTGGAGTCCCTGATTGAACTTTTTTTTTTCAACAATCCCGCTCCCCCCCGAGGCAGGGTGACCCAAAAAAAAAGAAAAACCCAAAAAAAATACTTTCATCATCATTCAACACTTTCACCTCACTCATACATATTCACTGTCTTTACAGAGGAGCCAGATACAACAGTTTAGAAGTCCACCCAAAACTGCCAATACCCCAAAACCCCCCTTTTAAAAGTGCAGACATTTAGGACTCAAGTCTGGCTAACCATTTTCCCCTGAATCCCTTCACTAAATTTTCCCCCACACCCAACAGCCATCGGGTCCCAAACCATTCATCTCCATTCACCCTATCTAACACGTCATGTACGTTGCGGGGCCCAAGCCCCCCCCCCCCCTTTTCCCTCCTCCAACCTTTCGGGACAACCCCACCCCCCTTCCTTACCCTACAGATTTATATGCTCTGCATTCTACTTTTATGCATTCTCTAAATGACCCAAACCCCCTCAACAAACCTTCTTCGCCCTCTGACTTTCTTTTTGAACTCCACACCCCCTCCTATTTCCACCCCGAATTCTCTATAATATTTACAAACATTGCCCTTGGGAAGGGCACTCCACCCCCCCCACCTTTCCGCTGCAGTTAAAAACCCCAACTTCACACCCATATAAGAGATTTACCCTTATTTCCCCTTTTTCTTTCCCCAGATGCTTTTTTGGGCTCCATAGATCTCCACCCCCCTCACCTTACTCCATCTATGTTCACTTTCAACTTTCTACCTTTACACCCTCCCAAAATTGTCCATAACCCAACTTTTTTAGAATCTCCCATAAGCCACAAAAAAATGAATGTCAACCACTTTTGTATTTTTTTTTTCAAACAAACGGGCCTTCCCCCCGAGGCAGGGTGACCCAAAAGAAAAAAAATCCCCAAAAAAAAATACTTTCATCATTTCAAAATTTTCCCCCCTTATACATAACACTTCTTTAAGGACTCGATCGACAGCTGAGAAAAATCCCCCCAACTTTTAAACCCCCCTTTAAAGTGCAGGCATTGTCTTCCCATTTCCAGGACTCAAGTCCAACTAAAACAATTTAACTGGTTTCCCCGAAACCCCAAAATATTACCCTGCTCCCTCAACGCTCGTCAGGTCCCAAAACCATCCCCATCCAAAAACCGCCCACATGCTTGCTAAGTCCCAAACCCCCCGCCCACAAAAAATCCTTTTCCCCCTTCCCCCCAACCTTTTTTTTTAAACCCACCCGCCTTCCTTCCCGTTTTTAGCCTCCAAGTCATTCTACTTTGATCCATTCTCTCTAAAGACAAACCATTTTCCAACCCCTTCTTCAGCCCCCCTTTTTAAAAAACTTTTTGTAACTCCACACCCCCTCTTAAATTTCCCCCTAAATTTTCTTAAAAGAGAAAAAAAAAAAGGTTTTTTACAAAAAAATGTTTAAAAAAGGAAATTTTTGGGGAAATAAAAGAAAAGGGGAAAAGGGGGGGTAAGAGTGCAAAAAAGAATTTGGAAAGGGGGAGGCTCTGTCAAAAAATTTTGAAAACGAAAAATTTGAGTTAGATAAACAAGGTAAGAAAGCCTGGGAAACTAATGGATTTGCAGAAAAACAGAGTGGGGAGTTAGTAGATGGGGAGCTGGAGGTATTGGGTAGATGGCAGGAATATTTTGAAGAACTTTTAAATCTTCTTTTTTAACCCAAGGGCCTTTTCCCACCAAGGGGGGGGTGGCCCAAAAAAAAACAAAAGTTTCCCCTTTTTTACAATTAGTAATATACACAGAAAAAGGGGGTTACTACCCCCTTGCTCCCGGCTTTTTTCCCGCCTTTGGATACGCATGGCTTACGGAGGAAGAATTTGTTCCACCCCCCCATGGAGATAAGAGGAAAAAAAGAAAAGAACTAGTAAGAAAATAGAAAAAAACCCAGAGGGGTGTGTATATATATATATGTTTTGTACATAAAGTGTAGTGAACCTAATTTAATAAAAGGGTAAAAAGAATCCTAAAATCATGCATGTTTTGAGACAAAAAATTTGACCCACTTCCTCCATCATGTAAAAACAAATACAGGCTTTTTTTTACACCCCCACTTGGGGACGGTAGTACCTCCCTGGGCGGCTGCGGGGTCTACCAACCTACTACCTAGGAAACTTTTAAATGTCGATGAAAAAAGGGAGGCAGAAATTTCATGTACCCGGGGAGGTACAACATGGGTTTAGGGTGGGGCAGGATGTGAGTGTGGGGGGGTGAAGGCATTACGTAGAATGAAAGGGGTAAAGCAGTTGGAATTAACGGAATCATGACGGGGAAAGGGAAAAAAGCGGGGGGAAAGTGCTGGAGTGGTTGGTATTTTTGTTTAATAAATGTATGAAGGAGGGGAAGGTACCTAGGGTTTGGGAGGGGCAGATAGTTCCTTTATAAAAAGGGGAAGGGGGAAAAAAGAGAGTGAAAAATTATAAATGTTTACTGAGTAAAAGGAAAAGGTGTATGGCAGGGTTATTAAAAATTGGGGTAAGACAGAGAGAGGATTGCAGATGAGCAAGGATTTTTTTAAGGTGGGTAGGGGGTGTGTAGATCAAGGTTTTTTAAATGAAGCATATATGTGAACTTTTTTCAGCTTTTATCTGGGCTCCTCTGCAAAGACAGTGATTATGTATGAGTGTGGTGAAAGTGTTGAAATGATGAAAAATTTTCTTTTTGGGGGATTTTCTTCTTTTTTGGGGCACCCTGCCTCGGTGGGAGACGGCCCACTTGTTGGGAAAAAAAAACCCCCTCTCCCCAACACCCCAAATTCCCCCCCTTATTAACAAAACAACCCTTTACCCCTGTCAAAACCCCACCCGGGAAAAATCTCCCTCTCCCCTACACTCCCAAACCTGGCTCCTTCCCCATAAAAAATTCTTTACAGCATTTAGTAACTTACTACCTATTCCATACACTTGCAACATCTGCCACATTGCTTCCCTATCCACTCATCATATGCCTTTCTAAATCCATAATGCAATGAAAACTTCCATACCATTATCTAAATACTGTTCCATATATGCTTCAATGTAAACACTTGATCTACACATCCCCTACCCCTAAAGCCTCCTTCTCATCTGCAATCCTATCTCTGTCTCCTCAAATTCTTTCAATAATAACCTGGTATACTCAGTAAACTTATTCCCCTATAATTTTTACAATCCTTTCCCCTTCCATATTAAGGAACTATACATGCTCTCTGCCAATCCCTAGGTCCTTCCCTCTTTCATACATTTATTAAACAAAAATCCCAAACCCAAATCCAATACTATATCCCCCCTGCTTTTAACATTTTTGTCATGACCCCTTTCAGTTCCAGCTGCTTACCCCCTTTCATTCTACTAATGCCTCATACACTTCCCCACACTCGCATCCTGCTCTTCTTCCTTAAAAGATGTTATCCCTCCTGGCCAGTGCATGAAATTACCGCCTCCTTTCTTCATCAACATTTAAAAGTTCCTCAAAATATTCCCCCATCTACCCAATACCTCCAGCCCCCATCTACTCTGTTTTTAACTGACAATCCATTCGTTCCTTGGCTTTCTTAACTTGTTTATCTCACTCCAAAATTTTTCTTATTTTCAGCAAAATTTCTTTACAGGCCTCTCCCACTCTTTCATCTGCTCTTTTTGCACCTTTCACTTTTCTTTTACTTCCATATACTCTGCTCTTCTTATAACACTTCTGTTTTTAAAACCTCTCATTAGCTATTTTTTTCTTTTTATCACACCCTTTTACTTCATCATTCCACCATCACTCCTCTTTCCTCCTATAGCCACAACCTTCTGCCCCACATTCTAATACTGCATTTTTAAAACTATCCCAACCTCTTCAACCCCCACTATTCATACTTGTATTAGCCCACCTTTCTGCCAATAGTTGCTTATGTCTCACCCTAACTTCCTCCTTCCTAGTTTATACACTTTCACCTCTCTCTTCTTGCTATTTCCATTTTCCTTTGTCCCATCTACCTCTTACTCCTGTAGCTACAACTAAATAATGATCCATATATCCCTTGCCTCTCTATAAACATGTACATCCTGAAGGCTATCCATCAACCTTGTATCCAACAATACATAATCTAACAAACTACTTTCATTACATGCTATATCATACCTTGTATACTTATTTATCCTTTTTTAATAAAATATGTATTACTTATTACCAAACCTCTTTTTACACATAGCTCAATTAAAGGCTCCCATTTTCATTTACCCTGCACCCCAAATTTACCTACTACTCCCCCACAACATTTTTACCCCCTTTAGCATTAGATTCCAAACCCAAGTACTCTCTCACTTGATTCAAACTCCCATCCTCCTCAACATTTCCCAAAATCTCTCTCTCTACATTTCTTCTCCAGGTGCATAGACACTTACTGTAACCCACTTTTCACATCCAACCCTTATCTTACTCCACATAATCCTTGAATTTATACATTTATATTTCCTCTTTTCCTGCCTTAACTTATCCTTCAACATTATTGCTACTCCCTTTAGCTCTAACTCTATTTGAAACCCCCGATCTGTTCCCATTTATTTCTCCCACTGAAACTCTCTTACCCCTTCAGCTTAGTTTCACTTAAAGCCAGGACATCCAGCTTCTTTTCATTCATAACATCCACAATCATTCTTATCATTTGCACAACATCCACGCACATTCAAAGCTATACGGGTAAAAGGGTTACTAGCCCATTGTTCCCGGCATTTTAGCTGACATTTACGACACGCACTTTCGGGGGAAAGATTCTTTTTCCACTTCCCCCCTGGGATAGAAAGGAAAAGCAATAAGAATAAGAACTATTAAGATGAAATCAAATCTAACTCAGATGAGTGTGTATACATAAACTTGTACGTACATGTATGTGTAGTGTGACCTAAGTGTAAGTAGAAGTAGCAAGATGTACCTGAAATCTTGATGTTTATGAGACAGAAAAAGACACCAGCAATCCTACCATCATGTAAAACAAAATACAGGCTTTTACACTCACTTGGTAGGACAGTAGTACCTCCCGAGTGGTTGCTGTCTACCAACCTACTACCTATACAGTGGACTCCCGAGTTTCGGTCACCTCGGAAATCGAACAATTATGTAAGTGTAATATTGTAAGTGTATTTTTGGGGTCTGAAATGGACAAACCCTATTGACATTATTCCAAGGGAGTTTTCCGGAATTCCGGCAGTTTTCAAATGAATTATACCGAAACTGGTGGTCCACTTTTGGGAAATAAATGGCAAAAAAAACCAATGGAAAAATAAACCATAAGCATATAATGTGATCCTTTATTGACAACTGTTTTTTTTTCCTTGACAACATGTTTTTTTTTTCCATTGTACATATTTTTTGTTGTGTGGTCCTCTTAAGTACGGGTTTTTTGTTCCCTATAAATTGTTTTTATTTCATAGAGTTTAATAATGTGATACCTTTTACTGTATGGCTAAATTGACTTTCTTTTATTCAGATGTGTATATAGTACAGTGGACCCACGGTTTTCGTGATTTTTTGTTCCAGAATGCTGTTCAAGTGCCATTACCAACGAATTTATTCCCATAAGGAATAATGTAAAGTAGACTAGTCCTTTTAGACCTAAAATACCTTAAAAATACCTTACATAAAAGGGAGAGTTTGGAGCAGGACGAACACCGGGGTCCACTGTATACTGTTTTAGAAAATATGTTTAGTGTGAATGGAGTTAAGGATTTTATATTTACAGTTATAAAGCTTATCAGCTCATAAGGAAATGGAATTGTTATTCTTTTAAATCAGAATAAATGGCAAATATAAATTTCATTTATCATCATTATACAGTGGACCCCCACCTAACGAGCAAATTCTTCCGAAGCCTGCTCAAGTGCTTTAAAACAATTTACTTCCTTAAGAAATAATTTCACGTAGGTTAGTCTATTTCAGACCTCCAAAATCACTTCCACAAGCACTTAATATTATACTTACATAATTGGACGATTTCCGGGTGCTCGTTAGGCGGGGTCCACTGTATTTCACTTTTTTTTTTTTAAAGTTTAGTGCACTTGTTTTATTCTCTAATAAATACAGTACTGTACTGACATAAATAAAAACTCATATTTTTTTTTTTTTAAAGCTTATCAATAATTGTGTAATTTCAAGTCTTACCTAATATTCTTTATCTTCTACAGCTGCTTGAGAATGTGCCACAGTTTCTGTCACCATATCTAGAGCCACTGGTGTTTGTGTGTGCCGTCTCTCTTCCGTAAGGAAAATGCTTCTATTAAAGAGTCCCGGCTTATTATGAGGCTAAGCATAGTCCAAGACACCTTGGTCAAACACGTGAGCCTCGGGTGTATTCCTATGATGATGGAGGTAAGTTGGCATCATTAGTGCTTTATTGTTAAGATTGTGTCTAATCTAAAGATTATCACAAACATTTTTATACACTTCCTTTTATGGGTAATATTTTTTTTTATCTATAATATAGTTCCTTTATATAAAGAGAAGGGGGACAAAAGAGATTGTAAAAATTATAGGGAATAAGTTTACTAGTACAGGTAAAGTGTATGGTAGGTTATTATTTAAAGTTGAAGTAAGAGGATTTTATAGCCTAGTGTTTACATTGAAGCATATATGTGAACAGTATTTAGATAAAGATAGGGAAGTTTTCATTGCATTTATGGATTTAGAAAAGGCATATGATGAGTGGATAGAGGACAATGTGGCAGATGTTGCAAGTGTATGGAATAGGTAGTAAGTTACTAAATGCTGTAAAAAAAAAAATTTTGAGGATAGTGAGGCTCAGGTTAGGATGTGTAGGAGAGAGATAGATTACTTCCCAGTAAAAGTAGGTCTTGGACAGGGTTGTGTAATGTCACCATGGGTTTTTTAACATATTTATAGATGGGTTGTAAATGCTAGAGGGGTGAGATTAAGTTTTGAGGAAACAAATACAAAAAGGGAGTTGACGTTACTTGTGGTTGATGATACTGTGCTTTGGGAATTTCTAAAGAAAAGTTGCAAAGGTTAGTGGACGAGTTTGGGAGGTGTGTAAAGGAAGAAAATTGAAAGTGAACATAGATAAGAGTAAGGTGATGAGGGTATCAAATGATTTAGATAAAGAAAATTGGTATACATTGGAGGGAGGGATTATGGAAGCAGTGAATATTTTCAGAATTTGGGAATTGATTTGTCAGCAGATGGGTTTATGAAGGATGAAGTTAACCATAGAATTGATGAAGGAAAAAGGTGAGTTGTGCATTGAGGTATCTGTGGAGACAAAAACGTTATCCATGGAGGCAAAGAAGGGGAAAGTAGGGGAAATATTGTGGTACCAACACTTATATGGGTGTGAAGCTTGGGTTGTAAATGCTGCAGCGAGGAGGCGACTGGAGATGTGTCTAAGGGCAATTTTGGTGTAAATATTATGCAGAGAATTGGAGTGTGGAAATTAGGAGGAGGTGTGGAGTTACTAAAAATTTTTAATCAGAGGGCTGAAGAGGGTTATTAAGGTGGTTTGGTCATTTAAAAGAATGGAACAAAGTAGAATGACTTGGAAACATTAAATCTGTAGGGAAGGAAGGTGGGTAGGGTTCGTCCTTGAAAAGGGTTTGGGGGGAGGGGTAAAAGATGTTTGTGGGCGAGGGCTTGGGTTTCCAGCAAGCGTGCATGAGCTTGTTAAATAGGAGTGAATGGAGACGAATGGTTTTTTAGACCTGACGTGGTGTTGGAGTGTGAAGGGTAATATTTAGTGAAGGGATTCAGGGAAACCAGTTAGCCGAACTTGAGTCGGAAATGGGAAGTACAATCCTGCACTTTAAAGGTAGGGTAAATGTAGAAATTAATAAGTTTTTCTTTATTAAAGGCTTGCATGTAAGTTGGAGTTTTTCCCTCTTTCTTTTCCTGTATTTATCTCACTCCATTCTTATTAGTGCCTGCTTGGGTAAGCCTCAGCCTCTTAGCATGCTATTTTTCTTATGAAATGGTAGAGAATCTTTTCTGAAGGTAATAAAACAAAATGTAGTAGGTTGGTAGACAGCAACCACTCAGGGAGGTACTACCATCCTGCCAGGTGACTGTGAAACAGAAACCTGAAACTGTTTTACATGATGGTAGGATTGCTGGTGTCTTTTTCTGTCTCATAAACATGCAAGATTTCAGGTACGTCTTGCTACTTCTACTTACACTTAGGTCACACTACGCAAACATGTACACGTTTATTGTATACACACTCATCTGAGTTTTCTTTGATTTTATCTTAATAGTTCTTGTTCTTATTGCTTTTCCCTTTCATATCCATGGGGAAGTGGAATAAGAATCTTTCCTCCGTAAGCCATGCGTGTTGTAAAAGTCAACTAAAATGCCGGGAACAATGGGCTAGTAACCCCTTTTCCTGTATAGCTTACTAAAAAGAAGAAGAAGAAAATCGTCAAAGTGGGATGTTTGAATGTGCGTGGATGTTGTGCGAATGATAAGAAAGAGATGATTGTAGATGTTATGAATGAAAAGAAGCTGGATGTCCTGGCTTTAAGTGAGACAAAGCTGAAGGGGTAGGAGAGTTTCAGTGGGGAGAAATAAATGGGATTAGATCAGGGTTTCAAATAGAGTTAGAGCTAAAGAAGGAGTGGCAATAATGTTGAATAATCAGTTATGGCAGGTAAAGAAGGAATATAAATGTATAAATTCAAGGATTATGTGGAGTAAAATAAAGGTTGGATGTGAAAAGTGGGTTATAGTAAGTGTTTATGCACCTGGAGAAGAGAGAAGTGTAGAGGAGAGAGAGATTTTGGGAAATGTTGAGTGAGTGTGTGGGAGTTTTCAACCAAGTGAGAGAGTAATTGTGGTTGGGGATCTTAATGCTAAAGTGGGTAAAAATGTTGTGGATGGAGTAGTAGGTAAATTTGGGGTGCCAGGGGTAAATGTAAATGGGAGCCATTAATTGAGCTATGTGTAGAAAGAGGTTTGGTAATAAGTAATACATATTTTATGAAAAAGAGGATAAATAAATATACAAGGTATGATATAGCACGTAAGGAAAGTAGTTTGTTGGATTATGTATTGGTGGATAAAAGGTTGATGAGTAGGCTTCAGGATGTACATGTTTATAGAGGGCAACGGATATATCAGATCATTATTTGGTTGTAGCTACAGTTAGAGTAAAAGGTAGATGGGACAAAAGAAAATGGCAACAGCAAGTAAGAGAGAGGTAAAGTGTATAAACTAAGGAGGAGGAAGTTAGGGTGAGATATAAGGAACTATTGGCAGAAAGGTGGGCTAGTGCAAGTAGGAGTAGTGGGGGGTTGAAGAGAGTTGGGATAGTTTTAAAAATGCAGTATTAGAATGTGGGGCAGAAGTTTGTGGTTATAGGAGGGTGGGTGCAGGAGGAAAGAGGAGTGAGTGGTGGAATGAAGAAGTAAAGGGTGTGATAAAAGAGAAAAAGGTAGCTTATGAGAGGTTTTTACAAAACAGAAGTGTTAGTAGAAGAGCAGAGTATATGGAGAGAAAAAGAAAGGTGAAGAGAGTGGTGAGGAGTGCAAAAGAAGAGCGGATGAAAGAACGGAGAGGCTCTGTCAAGAAATTTTGCTGAAAACAAGAAAAATTTTGGAGTGAGATAAACAAGGTAAGAAAGCCTAGGAACGAATGGATTTGTCAGTTAAAAACAGAGTAGGGAGTTAGTAGATGGGGAGCTGGAGGTATTGGGTAGATGGGGGGAATATTTTGAGGAACTTTTAAATGTTGATGAAAAGAGGGAGGCGATAATTTCATGTACTGGCCAGGGAGGTACAACATCGTTTAGGAGTGAAGAAGAGCAGGATGTGAGTGTGGGGGAGTGCGTGAGGCATTACGTAGAATGAAAGGGGTAAAGCAGCAGGAATTGACGGAATCATGACAGAAATGTTAAAAGCAGGGAGGATATAGTGCTGGAGTGGTTGGTATTTTTGTTTAATAAATGTATGAAAGAGGGAAGGTACCTAGGGATTGGCAGCGAGCATGTATAGTTCCTTTATATAAAGGGAAGGGGATAAAGAGAGTGTAAAAATTTAGGGAATAAGTTTACTGAGTATACCAGGTAAAGTGTATGGCAGGGTTATTATTGAAAGAATTAGAGGTAAGACAGAGAGTAGGATTGCAGATGAGCAAGGAGGCTTTAGAATGGTAGGGGATGTGTAGATCAAGTGTTTACAGTGAAGCATATATGTGAACAGTATTTAGATAAAGGTAGAGAAGTTTTATTGCATTTATGGATTTAGAAAAGGCATATGATAGAGTGGATAGAGGAGCAATGTGGCAAATGTTGCAAGTGTAGAATAGGTGTAAGTTACTGAAGGCTGTAAAGAGTTTTTATGAGGATAGTGAGGCTCAGGTTAGGGTGTGTAGGAGAGGGAGATTACTTCCCGGTAAAGTAGGTCTTAGACAGGGATGTGTGATGTCACCATGGTTGTTTAATATATTTATAGATGGGGTTGTAAAAGAAGTAAATGCTAGGGTGTTGGGGAGAGGGGTGGGATTAAATTTTGGAGAATTAAATGCAAAATGGGAGTTGACACAGTTACTTTTGCTGATGATACTGTGCTTATGGGAGATTCTAAAGAAAAGTTGCAAAGGTTAGTGGACGAGTTTGGGAGAGTGTGTAAAGGTAGAAAGTTGAAAGTGAACATAGATAAGAGTAAGGTGATGAGGGTATCAAACGATTTAAATAAAGAAAAATTGGATATCACATTGGAGAGAGGGATTATGGAAGAAGTAAATGTTTTCAGATATTTGGGAGTTGATGTGTCAGCGGATGGATTTATGAAGGATGAGGTTAACCATAGAATTGATGAAGGAAAAAGGTGAGTGGTGCATTGAGGTATCTGTGGAGACAAAAACGTTATCCATGGAGGCAAAGAAGGGAATGTACGAAAGTATAGTGGTACCAACACTCTTATATGGGTGTGAAGCATGGGTTGCAAATGCTGCAGCGAGGAGGAGGCTGGAGGCAGTGGAGATGTCCTGTCTAAGGGCAATGTGTGGTGTAAATATTATGCAGAAAATTCGGAATGTGGAAATTAGGAAAAGGTGTGGAGTTACTAAAAGTATTTGTCAGAGGGCTGAAGAGGGGTTGTTGAGGTGGTTTGGTCATTTAGAGAGAATGGATCAAAGTAGAATGACTTGGAGAGCGTATAAATCTGTAGGGAAGGAAGGCGGGGTAGGGGTCGTCCTAGAAAAGGTTGGAGGAAGGGTAAAGGAGGTTTTGTGGGCGAGGGCTTGGACTTCCAGCAAGCATGTGTGAGCGTGTTAGATAGGAGTGAATGGAGACGAATGGTTTTGGGACATGACGATCTGTTGGAGTGTGAGCAGGGTAACATTGGTGAAGGGATTCAGGGAAACCAGTTAATTGATTTAGTTGGACTTGAGTCCTGGAAATGGGAAGTACAATGCCTGCACTTTAAAGGAGGGGTCTGAGATAGTGACAGCTGGGAGGGACTTTTCTCAGCTGTCGTATCTGAGCTCCTCTGCAAAGACAGTGATTATGTATGAGTGTGGTGAAAGTGTTGAATGATGATGAAAGTTTTTTCTTTTTGGGGATTTTCTTTCTTTTTGGGTCACCCTGCCTCGGTGGGAGACGGCCGACTTGTTGAAAAAAAAAAAAATTTGATTGAAATTGACGAAATTATGTCTCGCAATTTTGATGTCAGCGATATTTACGCATCGGCGATTTTGCCAATGGATGAATTCTCAGGTAATTTTCAATTTATCTTGGACTTTTATCATGTACGTAATTGCTATACGTGTGATAGTCAATGCATCAAGTGGAATTCTTAAGCAAATGTTTCTAGGGCTTCGAAAGTTATCACTGAAAGTTAATTGAAATATCAAAAGAAGATTGTGTGTGACTTTATCCTCAAGGAAGGTTGGGGTTCCAGTGAAAATGAGATAGAGAAAATATAATCATCTAAACTTGATTAATAATTTGAGTGTTTATAACTATTAGGACTTCTTTTTTTTTTTGCACAGGAAAAAGACATTGTCCAAAACAGGGTCACAGCCTTGCAGCTTTCATGGCTTTGGTAGAGACACTTATCACTCATGTTGGGGAAAAAACTTTGACAAGCCACAAGCCTGCACTGCTCAGTTTTTTCACAGAAGCAATGGACCTTAGAAAAAAAAAGGTTGACTCAAATTTTTTTTGAATTTGAAATAACTAAAGAAGAGATATAATAAAGGTAACTAAATAATTGGCAAAATTATTGATTATTAATGTAATTGGATAGGTTCACCATTTTTTTTTTTTAAGAATGTGTAAAGGGGGAATTTTTGGAGCTTGTGTAAATAGATTATAGTTTCTAAAGTTAATAACTAAGTATAGTTTTTGTATGCATTTGTAATATAAAATTATGCATCTTCACAATACTAGACTGCACTTTGAAGAATCTGAATTACAGTGGTCCCCGATTACGATGGCCCCCAAAATCCCCTTTTATGTAAGTTTATTTTTTAAATGTTTTTGAAAGTATTTTTTTGGGGGTGTAAAAGGACTAGTCTTTTTTACATTATTCCTTTGGGGAAAAATTTTTTGGTAATGGCATTGAAACATTCTCGAACAAAAAATTTTAACTGGGGTACCACTGTAGTTTTTTTTCAATATATCCCAAATTTTATGTACCCAGTACTTCCTGAGTTTTATTCATATTTTAAACAGGGTACTGTATAAAAAAACTTTCATTTCTACCTAAAAATATAAAGTTTGAGTACAGTATATTAAAATTAGTTTTGATCGGGAAGTAATTATGTTACTATGCAAAAAATGTTACTGAAAAAAAAAAAATAAAATTTCAAAGATTTAGATTCCAATGATTTAGCTTGGGAATAATGTGTAGGAATTACTGTTCAGCATTCTTAAAGTGTTATTATTTTTTTTTACTTCAACACATTTTTATAAGATGAAGGTAAAAAAAAGCTTGACAAATTATATAAAAATTAAAAAGGGACCCTCGCTAAACCCCCAAAACTCCCCTTTTATGAAATTTTTATTATTGTAAGTGCTTTTATAAGTTTTTGGGGGGGATCTGAAACGGATAATCTAATTTACATCATTCCTTATAGGAATAAATTCATTTGGTAACAGCACTTGAACAGCATTCTGGAATGAGGGGGGGTTTTGGAGTGTTTTGAAAACAGGGCCCACTGTACATTGAAAGAGAGCAGGGTTTCCCTTCAGGTAAAAGTTTATAAGTTTAAAATTTTTCCCAAATCTTGATTGTTGGAACATTGATGTTTTTTTCAGGAGGAAGAAATTTTAAATGTGCAAATCTTTTCATCAGAAGATCTGGGGTAGTGAAAAATTTTGTAATGACAGTAACTGCTCAAATTTTAATTTTAATTTTTGCACAGGGTGATTCTGAAGTGTAGGTGCATTTGAGTTGGACGTATCACCCCTTGAGCAAATTATTTTTGGCCTCAACGAGTATGATAATATTGCCATTTTCCTCTCACTTCAAAACGGGGCTGCTGATGATAAGCCATCTAGGCTTTTACATTCTATAGGTAAACCACCAACTTATTCTTCTTATAAATACAATATTAATCTTCATCAATCTGAGTTGGGCCTCAAATGAAAATTTAGTATTTATTAATTTTTATTAAAGAAAATGTTTATTATTTTTCTGTTGGGGTTTTTTTGGAAAGTTTCATAAATAAATTATATGTATTTGCAGATTATTATTATTTTTTTTTTAATATTATAATTATTATCGTAAGTACCCAATTGGGGGACAAAATTTTCAACATCGTCGATAGGTTCTTGAAATTGCGGCTTTAAAAAAACAACATATAATGAAACCAATTTTTCTATTGGCAATTAAAACCTCTAGTTTCTTTTTAATGTCACACTTTTTCTCTTTTTTTCCACAGATGCAACAGGGGTTTAAATTTCAGAATAAATGGAACGCAAAAAGGTAAGGGGCATCTCCCACCAACGCAGTTCAGTAACATATATGGGGGCTTTGGACAATCATTTTTTACCTCATCATTTATTGTCGTCATTTGTGTGATTATCATATGCTTAGCGAAATTTTTTTTCAATAATTTGAATTCATTGCACTCGATTTTTCTCATCAGTGTTATAACGAAACGACATTAACCCTTTGACTGTTTTGGTGTATATATCGACTTACGAGCCACTTTTGGGGCGTATATAGTATACTAAAAAAATTTTAGCGGCTTCAAATCAAGCGGGGGAAAGCTGGTAGGCCCCCATATGGAGAATGGTTCTTTTGGTCAGTTGCCCGTATAAAATCCTGCAGCACGCAGTGCATAATGAAAAAAAAAATCCTACCTTGTTTTTTGGTTAAAACGCCGACTTTGAGGTGTATTTTGTATAGTATTTATGGTTGTATTCTCTTTTTTTTGGTCTCATTTGATAGAATGGAAAACATACTACAAAAAAGATGATTTTGATTAGTTTCATGATGAAAAAGACCTTGAAATTCAGCTCAAAGTAGGGGGAAAAGTTCGATTTTTGCCAAAGTAAATAAATCACGCCACGCGTCCAATACATCAACTGATGAGTCTAATATTGTTTCACAATGATGATATTATTTATACCATTTTACAATAATGCAATATCTGCATAAGGTAAATCTTCTTTTTTTTTTGAAAAAAATCAAAATAGAAAGCAAAGTAATATAAGAGGGGGCCCAAAGAAAGACTAATGAACAGATAACATCTTATTTTAGTCCAGGAATGTCCATTGTTTATTCTGGACCCTATTTTGAAATTTACAACTTTTTTTTTTGCATGAAATTGGCCAAATTTTTTTGCCACTTTATTGGGTAGTTGAAATGGAAAATTTGGGGGTTTTTTGTACTCAATCGATAGAACAAATGCAGTTCTAAGGGAAAAGATCTATGAGTTTGGTGACTGGAACAATGGAATTGGCCAAAAAAAAGGGCTCAAAGTCGGCGAAATTGCCGTCGTATATATCGCCAAAATCACTAACCCAAAAGCGTAATTCCTTTAAATTTTCCATCAAATTTTTACTTTTTGGGGTCATTACCATCGGGAAAAGATTATCTATCATTTCATAAGAAAAAAAAATTTTGTTTTTTTAAAAATTTTCGACAACATGGGCACCTCAGGATTAGGGGTTGCGACAGTGGGTTAAAAAAAACTACATTATTGAGGGCTTTTTTACCACTGTCCTGCCAAATGAGTATGAAACAGAAAATTTCGTTTTTACCAGTAGTAGGATTGTTGGTGTCTTTTTTTTCTGTCTAATAAACATGCAAGTGCAGGCACTGTACTTTCCCCCCAAACTCAAATTCGGCAAACTAGTTTACCTGAATCCCCCCAATTTTTTTTTTATTCAAAGGAACTTTGCAGCCTTCCCAATCCCCCGGACCTTTTCCCCTTTTAATATATTTAATAAACAAATGCATCAACCACTCCAAAAGTATACATATCCCAATCTGCTTTTAACATATTTTTTCATACCACCAATTCCAGCTACTTTACCCCTTTCATTCTACCCACTACCTCACACCCTTCCCCCCCATCTGACTCTTCCTCACTCCAAAAGTTTACCCCCCCCGACCAATGCATGAAATCACTGCCCCCCTATCTTCATCAACATTTAACAGCTCAAAATATTTCTTCCAGCCTCCTAATACCCCAGCTTTTCCCCTCTAATAACCCCCCTTTTGTTTTTAACTTTTTTTTCCATTTGTTCCCTGGGTTTCCCCACCTTATTCATCTCACTCCAAAACTTTATTTTCAGCAAAATTTTTTGACAAAAACCCCACTCACTCCCTCTTTTTCTTCCTGTTACACCCTCTTTAAACTCTCTTTTACTCTGCAAATTTTATCCTCCTTATATCACTTCTGCTTTTTAAAAACTCTTTTTATGCTAGTTTTTATCCCTTACATCTCTTTACCTTTTTCATTCCACCAATCGCTTTTTTTTTCCCCTTGCCCCCCACCTTCTGCTGCACAAACTAACACTGCTTTTTTTTAAACTGCTCTGGGCCCCCCCAGTTTCGTAAAAAATTCACTCCTGAAGTCTGCTCAGGCGCCATTACCGAACAATTTACCCCCCTTTAAAGGAAAAAAATCATGTAGGTTAGTTATTTCAGACCCCCAAAAAAACACTTCCACAAGCACTTACAATATTATACTTACATAATTGTACGTTTTCCCCGGGTTTTCGAAACTCAGGGGTCCACTGTATACCTATTCAACCTCATTATTAGCCCATTCGCCCTTTCACCCTGTCAAATTCTCATTATTTTGTACATCATAATCATGTCGCCCCAGTCCTTCTTTTCTAATGTCATTGGGTTTAGGTCCTCTAGCTTTTCCCCCACAGCTCATACCCCCCCCGATTTGGGACTAATTTCAGTGAGGACAGGACTAGAAGTGACATGATGACGACATACAAAATACCGAGAGGGGTTGACAGGGTGTTCCTTTCCTGGATAACTGGGTTCTCATGTCCATGCACTATGGAAGATATCTAGAGAATGAGTTGTAATAAATGTGTTTTCCTTGAATCACTTTGCCTTGGTAGGAAATGGGGTGACATGTTAAAAGATATTTCCCGTTATAATTATCATTTACACAACATTCATATTGGCAAAAAACACTCATTTGAATTTCTGCTCTTTTTAACTGTGTGAATAACATAAAAATGGTGTATACTTCTATTAAGCATTTTTATTTTTTTTTGAGGGGGATTTTCTTCATAACTTTTTTTTTTAGAGCAGAACTCTTAATCTACTAAGTTTATAATATTATAAGGGCATTTGAGGTAAATTTAAAAATTTATACAACTGTATAAACATCAAAATTTGAATATACAGTAGGGCCCCACTTATACGGCAGGTTGGGTTTCCCCGGCTATTGCCGGAAAACAGAAACGCTGGGAAAACAGAACCCCTTTTTTCCACTTATAAATCTGGGCTACATACCTCACCTACCTACATAGCTACACAATGTTTAATGTGGCCCAGAGCCATATTATTACCATCAACGTACCATGTTCACTGAGTTTAATCATTTCTAACAACTACCTTTACATGCCATTATAAACAAAGGGGGAAGTAATGAATAATTCATGCCGAGAATTGTAAACAAAAGAGTTATGTATTAAGTACGCTGGGGGAATGCAGATTCATACACGTTTCTCTGATGCTGGACCAGAGAAAACATAATGTTTTCCCTTCACCCAGCTACCACACCTCCATAGTATATAAACATAGCATGTTTATATGCTATGTAAATTTCTTATATAATTTTGAAGAAAAAATTATACAGTGGACCCCGAGTTTCGTAAACCCCAGAAATCGTACAATTATGTAAGTATAATATTGTAAGTGCTTGTGGAAGTGTATTTTTGGGGGGCTGAAATAGACTAACCTACGTGACATATTTCCTTTAAAGGGAGTAAATTGTCGGTAATGGCGCTTGAGCAGACTTCAGGAGTGAAGTTTTACGAAACTCGGGGGTCCACTGTAGATGGATTAATGAAAATGTCTATTTAAAAAAAAAATATAAAATGTCTATATTAACATAAAATAAGACATTTAATGTGCCCAAGAGTGATTATTATTGTACAGTGGCCCCCCGGTGTTCGTGATTTATTCATTCCAGAATGCTGTTCAAGTGCCGTTACCAAACGAATTTGTTCCTTAAGGAATAATGTAAATTAGACTAGTCCTTTTTAGACCCCCAAATATACACTTACAAAAGCACTTAAAAAAATACACTTACATAATTGTTCGAGTTTGGAGCATCACGAACACCGGGGTCCACTGATTCGAAATGTTTTCCTCTGCCCGGAAACCCATCCCTCCATAGCATATAAATATACATAGCATGTTTATATACACTATGTAACGTGTTTTTATAAAATTTTTGAAGAAAAATCATGGATTAATGAAATGTCTATATTAAAGTAAATAAGACATTTAATGTGCCCAAGAGTGATTATTATTACGTACTCTTAGTATTACTATGGCATTAAGACTAGAGGACACTTAGTAATTTTAATGTGTATGTTCATGCCAGCACAGTGTGTAAGTATATTTAGGTACAGGTACACATAAGTATTATTATTATCAGAGCACATATAAAATATGCAATAACTTTAAAACACTTGAAATTTTGGAAAGTTTCCAGACATAATAGAGAGTTGTGCTCATGGAGAATGTAAACAAACTGGGTGGTACCGCCGTATTAGAAAGACTGCTCGCTGTATAAAAGTTTTGGTCATTATTTGAAATCCCGTTAGGAATGCCATAAACGGGGGCCCTACTGTATAGTTTCATTTTTACATACAAAGCAGACCTTCAGGGTGTATGCTTAATAGTGGATGTCTGAAGAAAACTACTATTCATCTTGGTAAATATTTTGAAATGTTTAATCAGATAGATGCTCATACAATCGAAAATTTAAACTTAGGCTTCAAAAAATACACATTAGTTTTTTAAAACATACCACAGATATTTCATTTTTTAAATTTTCATGTATTATTTTAATAATTACAGTGGACCCCCCGGGTTTAAAGGCCATAATTCGTTCCAGAAAGCTGTTCAAGTGCCATTACCAAACGAATTTGTTCCCATAAGGAATACATAATGTAAATTAGATTAGTCCTTTTAGACCCCCAAAATACACTTACAAAAGCACTTACAAAAATACACTTACATAATTGTTCGAGTTTTGAACAGTACGTAAACCGGGGGTCCACTGTATTGCTTTTTTATTTCTTTAATATTATTGAAGTGTTCAGTGTGAAAAATTATTTGTGCCAGAATAGTACACAATTTGGTATTGAACAATTAAAATTAAAATTACTTTTTTGTGGATTTTTGTTGTCCCATCTATTTCCAGGTTTAGTGATTACTTGGCTGGAACATTCAAAGTGCTGTTTATCAAAGCCAAGCTAGCAGATAGCTTGTTTAGTCATGCTGCAAGCCTTCTTGAAGCCAACAACTCATTTAACCAGCAAAACACGGTAAGATCAAATCATGTTTAAACTTTTACAGTAGCAAAAAAATCTAATGTTCAGCTTTTACCTTCTCTTTTAAAAATAAAATCAGTAAATAATGTTCCTTGAGGTCGAATTCTTCCAAAAATGCCCTGATGCTGGACCATCTTTACATGGGTAGGGTTTGAGAGGGTTGTGTCTAGAGATAGGGGCCTTCCTCTGGGGGAGGTGCTCCACTTCCTACAGGGTGGGGAGGGGGCTTGTCTGACTTAAACCCAGCATATAATAATAATAATAATAATAATAATATTTTTTTTTGATGAAGTTACAAGTATACATAGTTATTGGTAGTTACAATTATAAAACATTAATGCAAGGAGAGCCACTGGCATGGTGCATTAGGGACAGCTTATTCTAAAGACTTATTCACTAAGTACTTAATACTAGAGAAATTGATTGAGTTTATTCTAGTTATATATTATTTCAAATTACAATATGATTATACATACTATTAAAAGCAATACTAGAGAAATTGGTTGAGTTTTTCTATTGTATATTTTATTTCAAGTTACAATATGTTGATGCTATACTAGTAAAATAACAATACTAGAGAAATTTATTGAGTTTCTTCTAGTTATATATTTTATTTCAAATTAACAAAATGATGATACTATACTATTTTAAATGACAATATGATGATATGAAATTGCAACAATGTTTAGGAGGATGACAATATAAAACTGAGATTATCTTAAGTAAAATAACATTGGGTTTGAAAGTTTGTTACAGTAAGAGTATTTAGTATAGGGTGATCTCTACAAATTCACTGGGGCTCATTCCTTGATGTATTTGAAAACTAGAAACCATGAATAATATAAAATTAAATCTGCATAAAAGTATTTATTTCAGATTTGGGCTCTTTTTAAGTTTGAAACCATCTGCCTTTAATATATTACTCTAATCTGTTTATTTTTTTTTTAATATGTCGGAGTTTCCCAAAAAGAAAGAAAAAACTTTCATCATTCAACACTTTCACCATCACTCATACATAATCACTGTTTTTGCAGAGGCACTACATACGACAGTTTAGATGTCACACCAACTACCAATATCCCAATCTCCTCCTTTAAAGTGCAGGCATTGTACTTCCTATTTCCAGGACTCAAGTCCGGGTAAGGTTCCCTGAATCCCTTCACAAAATATTACCCTGCTCATACTCCAACAGCTCGTCAGGTCCAAAACCATTCGTTTCCATTCACTCCTATCTAATTGCTCATGCACACTTGTTGGAAGTCCAAGCCCTCTGCTTAATATGGGCATAAATAATGAACAGAATGAAAAGATATGGGCAAGGGAAAGCCATTGAGCCAGAAAAACATTGGATAATTGTACCTTATTCTAGTTGCTCATCAGTAAAAAAATATTGAATTATCAAATCTGACAAAAAAAAAAAAAAAGATGTCGATGAATTTGTAAGGACAACTAAATTTGCCAACACTTATTGCTATGATACAGAATGAATTGTGGATATGGGTTGTGAAATTTGAAAAATTGATTGGAATATTTTTACTTGCTTTTTGATTAGGATTTATTTAATATGACAGTGAATTGGTCAAGATTGGAGCAAGTTGATAATGGTGTGAATTTGATAATGTTAAAAGCAGTGTATGTTTAAAGTGCTGAATAACCAAGCGGTTCTTTTGGTTTGTAAATAAAAAAATAAACCTTCCATTTTAAAAGGTGAGAGATTTAATCCCCCATCCTGTTCATATCACTTCCTGTGTATTGTTAGCATGAAAATATTTTCAATATCTCCCCTTTACATCAATTCATGTCAGATATTTTTGTCACATTACTGTATATAGAAAATTTAAAATTTTTTTTGTAATCAAACTGTTTTTTTTGCAAACCCCTGCTTGACTCTATACACTCCAAACCTCTCACCTATCTTTAAACCTTGGTTTTTAAGTTATGTTAATTTATTAGATTAGGTTTGAATAACCTAACAATCCAAACCTAAAAGAAATTAACAAGATACTGTACAAAACCCTTTTTGGGATGTTATATCACGTTGAGGAAAGCCAGGTAAACATACAAAAAAGAGAGATTGGGAGTACACACACACTTTTAAAAAACCACTGTCTGGGGGAAGGGACCGGAACTACAGGGCCCCCCGTTCTTTTAATCCCAGACAGTACTTAACACAAAGTTTACGAATTAACCAACCCAAAGAAAAATAAAAACAATTAACCGTCCCCCAAAAAAAATATTCACATACTAAATTAAAAACAATATATATATATATATACTTTTCACCTTTATTGAAGAGTTGCGGCATCTGGAAGGTAGAGTTTGATGGGGGCAGGAGTTAGTGGTTGGGGGGGGCCCCCCCAAAAAGGACCAAAAAGTCCCCCGGGGGTTACTCTTTTGGGGTCAATCCACTAGGACCAGCTTCAGAGTCACCAGACCCCTGCCGGAAAGTAACAGTCCAGAACCTCTGTTTCTGGCCCCCCCCAAACATTTTCCCCCTGAAGTGCGCAGGGCTCTGTCACTAAAGTGGCTCCCGAAGGCTCATTTCAGCTTGCTCGGGGTGGTGTCTTTCAACAAATGTCTGAAACCCATTTTTGTAAAATCTCCTTAAGCATGAAGAGGGCACCTCCTTCTTTTTCTCACCCTCCCCCTTTTGGGAAGCAAACCTCAGCTGTTTGTTGCTGTTCCAGATGAAGCCTTGCAGCTCTTCAGCTAGCTCACCCTGTGGGCCTCCACCAACTCCCACACCCCCCCTCACCCCAACCCCAGGCTGTTCCCCAATCCCCAAAATGAGTCCACAACAGGCACAGGGTCGTCAGGGTCAAGGTCAGGGTCAGCCTCAAATTCTTCAAAATCCCTCTGTTGGACACAACCTGGCCTGGTCTCCAACAGGTTCAAAGTCCTAAGTCCCCCCTCCCAAGCCTTACCTATAAGGTGTATGCATTGCACAATGTTGAAGGGGATCTTTCCAGAACTCTCTTTGGGGTCAACTCATTGCCCGGGGGGTCACTTCAAACCTTTTAAAACAGTGTTTTGGTGGCTTGAAGTTGGAAATGACCTGCTGGTCCAGGGCTGGAGGAGAGGAGTGGTGTTAGGGGGCAAGAACTTCACTTCAGAAATTAAACTTGTCAGACAAAAAACCCTTAAGTTGTGAGGGGAGCAGGAGCATTGTCCAGTATCAGGAGGCACTTGAGTGGCAATTTCTTTCCAAGGACTTCACAAAGGGGCCCAAAAACTCCCGTCACCCATTCCTTGAAAATTCCATAGTGACCATGCCTTGGTTTGCCTTAATCCCCCAAATTATTCTTGTCAACACTGATTCTTGAAGGGTCTGGGATTTTTATAGTGATAACCCAGTAAAGGCTTCACTTTAAAACCCCACTAGCATTAGAACAAAAAATGAAGTTACCCGTCTTTCATAGGCTTGTGTCCCTTTTCCCCTTTTCCCCCGAGTAATGTAGGGCCTGTTGGGCATTTTCTTCCAAAACAGGCCTGTTTCATCACAGTTAAAACTTGTTGGGGGGGGAATTGTTCAGCCTCACGAACCCCCGGAATTCATGCACAAATTTTTCAGCTGCACGTTTTTCTGAGCTGGCTGCCCCACCTGCCTCACAACACTGTGTATGCCACACTTTTTTAAAACCTTTAAAACCCGCCTTTGCTGGCTTTAAAACTTGCCCACCAGGGTTTCAGGCATTGTCTTGACAAGATCTGCGTGCAACCCTTGCCTTTTCACAAATTATCGCCATGGAAATACTATCCCCCCCCCCTGTTTTTCATGGATCCACACCAACAACAAACCAACCTCATCCATGTTTTCACTTTTTTTTTTTAACATATCAACCCCTTTTTTCAACATTATTCCTTGATCTCATTTCTTTTGCCAGGATGAGCTGATAGTAGAAGGGGTTTTTTTGTACATCCTGCGATCCCGCCGACTTCATATTTTTTATAATCTCTTTTTTCATTGATGGTGTTTTTCACTTTCTTTACCACAGGGGGGCCACTAGGAAGCCGGACCCATTGACTTATTTCACAGTGACAGTCACTAAACCACCAAAAAAAACCCCCAAATGTAGTGTGAATGTTTGAAAGGCGCGGGTTCTCTCAATGGTAAACAACGCCCCTGGCGGCGCCCGCGCCCCCCCCCCGGCGCGGGCAGGGCAGGTCTTACGTTAAAAAACGAGCCATTTTACGATTCTCGAAAACGAAAAGCTTACGAAACACGATGTTTACAAATAAGAACCTTACGGCCGGAAATTAAAAATAAAAAAATTTTCTCCAGAAAGGAAAAAAAAGTTAAATAATTTTTATAATCATTTGTATCCTTTATCAAGCTAGATTTAAAAAAAGGGTAAAGATGAGTCTTATTTCAAGCAAACAATTTTCTTATTTCTAGAGGGTATTTTGATATAAAACATAAGAACGTAAAATAGGGGAAAACTGGGAGGCCTACTGGCCAATGCGAGGGAGGTCCAAGTCACCTACCAGCCCATGCCACTGACCCAACTTTGTCAGATGAGGCCACTCTGCTAAAAAAGGAGCACGGTATCAGACTCACTAGCACAAGCTAGCCAGGTCTAACTCTCACCCCCCCACACCCACTCCTGTATTTATCTAACCTATTCTTAAAACTATAAACGTTTTAGCTTCTATGATCCCCTAGGAGTTTGTTCCCTATCCACAAATCTATTACCAAACCATTTTTCCCCTTTTTTCCCTGAATCTGAATTTTCCAAAAAATTTTCCTTAACTTTTGGGAAACTTTCATCTCCCCTTCTCCAACCACTGCATCAGTCTATTCTATCCGGGAGTGCTCTTTCCTCATTAGAATGTTGGATGGCTTTTTTTAGTGTCATCACCAAATTTGCTTATGTCGCTATTTTTTCCCCTCTTTTGTTATGTAAAGGAACAAAATCAAAAACCTGCATATTGCACAGTTATGCAATAAATTTTTTAAGATTTTATCTGATCTTACCTGTTTTCCCCAGGTTTTTTTATGACTTCTTTGTCATTTCCCCTGAAAATAATAAATTACTGAATTTAATTGTTTTTAAAATGACTATGAATTTATTTTTTTTGGGTCATCAGTTTTAAAGACGAAAATTTTTCACTTACAATTTTTAAAGGGTACAGAAAAAATTTTTCCATAAATTGCTCTGTGAGCTATCATTTCAGTTCTGTAGTCAAAACATTTACTGAAAGCATAAAATTGTATTTAGGTATTTGGCTCTGGGGCTGAAGCAGAAAAACAAACTTCATGTCTGCTTGAAGCTGTTTTGGAAAACACCAAGATCTTTCTTTAGCTCTTTTTTTCCCAAACCAAGAGAGATTTCAACTGATGGTCAAACCTTTAACGGATCAGGTTAGATTTTCATTTGATGGTTTTTACCCAGCTTATTCCATATTCCCCTGGCCTGTCTTCCCCCACCCCTTTTGAGGCACCCTCCATTCACTTTAACCAATGTACAACTGCTCTTTTCATAAATATTAAATCTACATTTCTTTACTAATTTTACCAAACAAATATGAACATCCTAAATGTGCATAAAACTAGGATACACATAATATAATTGCATTTTGTAAAAAATAATAACGAAAATAATATTTTTAATTTAGCATTAACAAAATCATCATAATGATTTAAATCTAGTTCTTGATCATCTCTACCAAATATACATGCAAAAATGAACATAAACAAAATATGAATTCATTTGGAGAAAAATAGCTAAGAAAAAAAAATTAATTAAAAATAAATTGTTTGAATATTTCAGTAATGTTATCTGCAATAATTGTGAAAGTAAATAATCATTATGAATCAATTGTTGCCAGCTTTTTATTTAATAAGTATTTTACCTTTTTTTCAGTTGGAAAACACCATTGGTGGTATGATAGCCTACAAAGATCGCATCAGAAATCACTTAATTCCATGCCTCGTTAAGTTTACCATTGCTGTTGGAGATGACTCTCTTTGGAAGGCGTTAAACCCGGGAGATCCTTCTTAGGGTCAGAAATGATGACCAGCCTAAGGTGTGTAGCTGTGTTAGTGTTTACAAATACTTACAAGAACTTTATGCATCATATTGTGTCATGGAAGTTAAATCCTTCAATTTATTTAATTTTTCTGCTTCCTTGATAGTCTTTCATTATCATCTTACAAGGTGCTTTCTTTGAATAACAAAAAAGGCACAATACCGTGACTGGAACAATACACACACAACCCGCACATATAAAAAGAAAGAGCTTTCGACGACGTTTCGGTCCGACTTGGACCATTTACAAAGTCACACTAACACAAGGACAGGTGGAAGGGGTATTTATAGGCAGGCAGACAGGGGGGGGCACAAGAAAGTGGGGTAATAAATGCTCCAAACTTGAACACCTGTGACTTAACCTGATTCCTTCCCTTTTATCTCTTCCCCTTTCTCCTCTTTTCTTTTTCTTTCTTTTCTTTTGCCTTGTATTTGTCCTTTATTTTATTTGCCTTTTACCCCTCTGTGTTCTTGTCCTAACCCATCGGGCCATCAGCTTCATTGCAGTGCTCTTTCCTAGAATATGACTGACCCACTACTACTACTACTACCACTTCCACTACTCCCTCCATTATTACCCCACTTTCTTGTGCCCTTCCCTGTCTGCCTGCCTATAAATACCCCTTCCACCTGTCCTGTGTGTTAGTGTGACTTTGTAAATGGTCCAAGTCGGACTGAAACGTTGTGTAAGCTCCTCTGTTTTTATATGTGCGGGTTGTGTTTTATGCTTTCTTTGCTCTAAATATCTAGGGTAGTTGGGGAAGTATAATGCTGTATTTATACTGTCCAAGCATAACCATTGAGCAGTTTCATTAGTTCCATCTACATTGTGATTGTTAATTATCAAAACTACCGTAATATCTCTTGCTCAAATACTGCATGGGAAATTTCCCAGATAGGTGCTCCTCAACTTATGATAGGGTTCCATTCCAATGAATCCAGTAAGTTGAACATAGAAGTCTTCCACTAAGGCAAGGTGACCCAAAAAAAAAAACATTTTCACCATCATTCAAACTATACTGTCTTTGCAGAGGCACACAGATACAACAGTTTAGATGTCACTTTAAACAGTAAATATCCCAACCCTCCTTTAACCCTTTCAGGGTTTGGCCGTACTAGTACGCACGCCCTGGGGTTATTGACGTACTAGTACGCCTAAAATCTAGCACCCTCAAATCAAGCAGAAACAGGCTGTTAAGCCTAGATTGATGAATGGGTCTGTGCGGTCAAATGTGAGTATAAAAAATCCTGCACCCACAGTGCATAATGAGGAAAAAAAAAATGACCGTGTTTTTTGGTTTAAAACAGCGACTTTGCAGTCTATTTTCGTATGGTATTTATGCTTGTATTCTCGTTTTCTTAGTCTCATTTTATAGAATAGATGATATATTACAGAAATAGAGATAATTTTGACTGGTTTCACGATGACAAGTACTGGGTGCAAAGTAGAGAAAAAGTTCGATTTTGGGCCCATGTTCAAGAGTAAACAAATCACACCATGCGTCCAATACACATCAGCTGGAGAGTCCCAATATCTTGCACAAGTGCGCTGATATTATTTATACCATTTTTTCAATGATGCAGTTGTATACATAACAGTAAATCTTCTATTTTTGTGAGACTAAAAAATTCAAAATGGAAAGCAAAAGTAATGTAAGAGGGGCCTGGAGACATGACTAATGAACAGAGAAGATGTTATTTTAGTGCCAGGAATGTCTGCCTTGTTTATTATGGACTCTATTTTGAAATTGGCATCGTTTGAAATTTGTGTGAAAGTGGCCAAATTGCTATTTTCTGACCACTATTTTGGGTAATTGAAATTGGTAAATAGGTGGTTTCTTGTACTCAGTCGATAGAAGAAATGAAGTTCTAGCGAAATAGCTATAATTTTAGTAGACTGAAGCATGGGAATTTCCCGAAAATAGAGCTCAAAGTGGGAATCGCCGATGTGTAAATGTCATGGATACCGCTAACTTCCGAAAGCATAATTCGTTAGTTTTCCATCAAATTTCATAATTTTGTGGCGTTATGATCGGAAAAGATTCTATTATTTCATAAGAAAAATACTTTTTTTTTTTTTTTTTTGAATGAGTTTCAGAGAGACCCCTTGGGCCCCCAAAGGGTTAAAGTGCAGGCATTGGACTTCCCACCTCCAGGACTTAAGTCAGGGTATTCGGTTTCTCTTGAGTCCCTTCACAAAATATTACCATGCTCACACTCCAACAACTCATCAAATCCCAAAAAAATTTGTCACTATATGATAGATAAGTAAATAAATAACTACTGTCACTAAATAAGTAAATGCACAAATAGGTACTGTAACTAAATGCTGGTATTGAAAAGTAAATATATGAATACAGTACTGAATGTGCACCTGTTGCACCATCATAAAGTCGAAATATCTAAAGTGAGGAGCATCTGTACTGTAAAAGAATGACTCATGAAATCATGGTACTTTGTAAGCAACTAGCCAACTGATGGATTGGAGCCCATAACAAATCAGTCCTAAAACTAGTAGGCCAGTGTGGTTTCCACTATACCATTCTGGTCTGATAAGATTTGCCCAAATGAACATTTTAATAGATGAATCTCACACCATCCTGGCTGTGGCAAGGCCTAGATTGGTCCCTTCAAAGCCATTATGAATGACTTGCAAAATCATAATGAAGGTGCACTGGCCTGCTAGTTGTAGGATTAGTTTCTGGGTTCATACTTTCCATTTTATGAGTTGCTGTAATAGAAATCAAACACTTCTTTCCTGTTCAAACCAAAAGAATTGGAGATTTTTTCCCAAAATTTTGGATTTAAATTTTTACACCTACATTAAATTTTTTATCATGGGGCCCTATTAAGATTGAATTCATTATGGACTGACCACCTTAACAAGTTTAGGGTGAGTTTTCTCCAATAGACTGGCCTGTAAAAATTTAACATTAAATTTTTCTTAAGACAGTGTGAGGTTGTCACACAGTAAAAGCTTTGAGTAGGAGAGATATTGCTACATATCGTGTGGTGTTTACCATATTCATAGTTTTATTTTGGTACTGGAATGGTAAATAATAAATTTCTTGCTATTTTAATCTGTAATAACCAGGAATCATAATGCTTTTACATTTTCCTTTTAGGTGATTCTGGCAGCATTCAAACTTTCCCGGCACTAATGGAAACACTGGGAGAAGACTTCTTGCAGCCTGTACTGGCAGACACAATGCCTTACATCACAGAGGTTCTTGAAAGTCTTGATACTGATATTGAGGCTTTCACTAGAGAAATATTCACAAAGATGGAAGGTATACTTGGTGATAATTTGAGAGCTTATTTAGGTTAATGAACACATTGGTTTTATCCATATTTATTTAAATTAAATATCTGTAATTTAAAGGAGAAATTTAAAAAATTTAAAATCCATTTTATCAGATTTTAAGTAGAATATTATAATGGTTACTAGTTACTACTTTTTTTACCCCCTTTTTTGTTTGCATTTTTTTTTATAAGTTTATCTTTAGGAATCAAAATGACTTTTTGATCAAAGTCTTTTGGGGCCAAAAACTAAAATGACTTGAAAAAAATTTATTAAATAAAAAAAATTTCCCAATGAACCTTTGATATACCTTTAAGGGGTTTCCCAAAGGCCAGCCCTTGGCCAATTTCCTGAAATAAAGTACAGTGGCCCCCCGGTTTTTCGTTATTTTTCTTTCCGAATGCGTTCAAGTCAAACCCAAACGAATTTTTTCCCCATAAGGAAAAATTTAAAGTAGACTAGTCCTTTTAGACCCCAAAAATAACTTAAAAAAGCTTTTAAAAAAAATACATTACAAAAAAGGGGCAGTTTGGAGCAGGATGAAACCGGGGTCCACTGTAAATAGAAAAAAAACAAAAAAATCACATTATTATATTTATGGGGAAGCACTAAACCCATCAATCTATGGATAGAGATGCCAGGTTCATTTCCCTTTGGATCAAAAGCCCTCACCAGCATCCAGGAACCTTCCTTGAGGATAGATTTTCCCCTAGACATCCATGTTGTAAAGGGGATGCTCTCCTGAGCCATAATAGTATTGCATATCTAATTTCATTTATTTTTTTAAGAATATTTACCAAAAAAAAGGGGACTAACCCCCTTTTCCTGTATATATTACTAAATGTAAAGGGAAACTTTCATTTTTTCCTTTTTGGGGCCCCCCCCGCCCAGTGGGATCGGCCAGTGCATTGAAAGAAGAAAAAAAGATTTACCCCAAAAATTTACATTTTTTTAAACACTAAAACATTAATTAATGCATACATGTTACTTTCATAGAACATAGCTACAGTACAGTATACATTATATCCCAACTTTTTTTAAATGTTTCCTAAAAGTTCATCTCGTTGACTATTTGGCACTAGAACTTTTTTTCCCCATAAACCCCCATCTTGTAAATATGGAAGATGCATTCCCAAGTCAAAATTTTCCCCTGTTTGTACTGTAAAATCTGGCAAGACTAATGTTTTTGTGAAATCGGTTGATTGCACAGCAGATTCCCCCTTTCCCCCTTTTGGTCACAGGGGCAGTCTTAGCTCCTG
This sequence comes from Cherax destructor, assembly GCA_009830355.1. NCBI lineage: Eukaryota > Metazoa > Arthropoda > Malacostraca > Decapoda > Parastacidae > Cherax > Cherax destructor. The sequence goes on along the minus strand of WNWK01019059.1, from coordinate 7,595 downwards.
GCCCCCTTTAACTTGCCCTACCAGATTCACCCCACCTCACGTTATCGTCCCTTTTTTAAAATTATGTATGGAGTCTGCCTCCGCCATTTCTTGATCAAGGTCATTGCATTTCCCGACCACCCTGAGACAAAAATACTTCCTAACACCCCCTGACTCATCGTGACTTTAACTTCTAGCTGTCCCTCAGAGTACCTGTTTCCTGCCCCCAAACAGCCTACCCCTTCTGCTCTATAAATTTCCCCCCAGAGTTATCATGTCTCCCTGGTTCTTGTGTCCTCCAGTGTTGTTTAACAATTCCTTTAGCCTTTTTATACCTTACCTATTTTTGGAACTAGTCTTGTTGCATACTTCTGACAGCCTCCTACATAGTCAGTTGCCTTTTGGGACCTACACCATACCATACCCCTCTGTTCACCACTTCATTCTCAATGTTTTTATCACCTTGTCTCGATCTGGATATTAACCATGATAAAAAGGAATCTAGTGGTGAAAAGGGCCCAAAAAAATTAAGGGGGAAACCTTTTTTTTTTTTTTTTTTTAAATAGGGGGATAGATATACTTTAAATGTGATAGGGTCACCTAGACAGCATGTGGACTGCTGTTAAGAATGTCAAAAATATCAATACATGTAAATAAGGCAAAAAGTTGCTGACTGCATGAACTGTCAGAAAAGAGAAAAAGGTCCTCCACTTAATGGCCTTATGATCAGAGGAAAGTGCCAAAAGCGTACTATAATACAGTGTATGAGAAGAATGGTAAATTTGCACAAATGTTCATTTAGTTCGGGATGAATTAAGTTTTAAAGTGGACAGTCATCTGCATAATGTAAAAAATTCAGTGGGAAATCTGCTGACCATTCTGCTGCCAGAAATTTTCCTGCCTGGTTGGGCAAGAAATCATAGCTATCATCAACATCAACACAACAACAGCTATCCACCTCAGCCAATCCTCTGAACTGATGTGAAGATCAACACCCAAGAGATGCCAAAATTAAAGTTGGGAAAAAAACAATTTTTTTTTTATTAACACAGCTTTTTCCCCACCAAGGCAGGGTGGCCTGACAAAGAAAAATTACATCATCATTCACTCCATCACTGTCTTGCCAGAGGCTTGCTTACACTACAGCTACAAAACTGCAACTCCTTCAGAGTGCCGGCCTGTACTTCCCATCTCCAGGAATAAAGTCTAGCCTGCCGGTTTCTCTGAAACCCTTCATAAATGTTACCTTGCATACACTCCAACAGCACGTCAAGTACTAAAACCATCTAACACGCTCACGCAGCTTGCTGGAAGTCCAAGCCTCTGCACACAAAACCTCCTTACCCCCCCCCTCCAACCTTTTCAGGCCAACCCCTACCCGGCCTTCCCTCCACTACAGATTTATACACTCGAAGTATTCTATTTTGCTCCATCCTTTCTATATGTCCAAACCATCCCCAACAACCCCCCCTCAGCTCTTTGGATAATAGTTTTGGTAATCCCACCCTCCTAATCTCCAAACTGGATTCTCTGCATTATATTCACACCCCACATTGCCCTCAGACACGACATCTCCACTGCCTCCAGCCTTCTCCTTTGTTGCAACATTCACAACCCATGTCTCACACCCATACAAGAGTGTTGGTATAACTATACAGTGGTCCCCCGGTTTTTTCCGAAAATTTGTTCCAGAATGCTGCTCAAGTGCCATTACTGAACGAATTTACTTCCAAGAAATAATGTCACGTAGGTTAGTCTATTTCAGCCCCCCAAAAATACACTTGCAACAGCACTTACGAAAATACACTTACATAAATGTTCGAGTTTGGAGATGCACGAAAACCGAGGGACCACTGTACTCTTATACATTCCCCTTTTGCTTTCATGGATAAAGTTCTCTGTCTCCCAAGCCCTCGGTGACCACTCCCCTTTTTTCCCCTCGTTAATTCTATGATTCACCTCATCCTTCATATACCCATCTGCTGACACATCCACTCCCAAATATCTGAACACATTCACCTCTACTTACGAGCAGCTCCCAACTCGAACAATTATGTAAGTGTATTTTTGTAGGTGCTTTTGTAAGTGTATTTTTGGGGGTCTGAAATGGATTAATCTAATTTTCATTATTTCTTATGGGAAAAAATTCCTTTGGTATCAGCACTTGAATAGCCGTCTGGAACGAATTAAGCTCGTAAGTCGAGGTACCACTGATTTATTAATGTGCACCTCACTACATTCAACTAGGCCTAGTAAGGAGGACACATGAACCCCTCCACAAATTTCTAGATCAACAAACAATGACAACTACAATGTACAATATAAAAACTTTATCATTTTTGGTGAATTGAAAAATATATAAAAAAATACTTTTTTTTTTTTTTTTAATAATATTTAGGTCTCAGAAAGAAACCCGCATTTTTACCATATGTTCAATGTATGTACTTTTAAAAGTGTATTTTCATATAGCATTGATTTGAGATTGTAACCTGCTTAATATGTGTAAGTCTACTATAATTAATGATTACAAATTTCCAAATTCACAAGTGTGAAGTGCAGCAAGCAAGGACATAATGTTGCAAGTAAATACCATAAGTTAGAACTTACTTCAGGGCCTACTTTACAGTGCAGTACAGATATACTATAGTATAGGGACATGCAGCAATTGGACTACCTTCCTCTCATTCTTACTCTCCTCTTTACTCCCATCGCCCCACAACATACCTAACTCAAAACTTTTCACATATTCTCAGCAGTCCCTCACTGTTAAGGTGGGGCATATTAGGTATTTGATATATGTGGGGAAGCTCTCTCATCAGGAGCACTGAATCGACCCTGCAACCACATATAGGTGAGTGCACTAAAAGAGGCTGAGCCATAAACTTGAGATTCAGGTGGGAATGTCATTCTTCAGTGGACCAGAGATGAAGAAGCAAATGATTGTCAGGAAAGAGACATCACAAAGGGAAGAGTAACTAGTTGGCTTTTTGCAAGGATTGGTATTAGGACAGGTACTGTTTCTGGTTTATTTGAATGATAATTATAATCCAGTTGGACTGATTCAGACATATCCCTATTTGCTGATATAAAACTAATGAAGAGAATAAAATAGATGAGAACAAGGAACATCTCAAAGGGGGTCTGGACAAATTACAAGATCAGATATTGGTTGCTTGTATTCATCCCTAGTAAATTAAGGCCATGTAGATTGGAGAAGGAGCAAGATGACTGGAAATGGGGTATAGACTAGGAGAGAGAGGCTGCAGACTTCACTCACAGAGAAAGACCTAGGGGTGGGCATAGTGCCCAGTGGAACACCAGAGGGTTTACATCAGCCAAATAACCTCTACAGCCAATGCTCATCTGGCAAATCTAAGATTATCTTTAAAGAATCTCAACAGTCATTCCTGGCCCTTTATATAACATAAGTTGGGGACATCTTGAAGTGTCAGCATCAACATGGAACCCACGCCTGAAAAAAGCATGTTAAGAAACTGCAGTGCTGTATGACCCTGGTGGGTTTAGTGCTTAGTTTTTATTATAATAATAATGTTAAAAAACTGGATAAAGTAAAAAGATGCAACAAGGCTTATTCCTGAGCTAAGTGGCATGAGCTATGAAGGAGCCTTTACATTTCTACAGAAGAACCATCTGTCAACTTAAATGCATTGTAAATTATATTATGAAAGTTTACATTCCTGTGTGGTTTGCAATCAAGGGAATCCTTTGCAACACAATTTTACTCTTTAAGATCACTCAATGCTCAGTCTCAAGAGATAGTAGACCATGTTCAGAGAAATATGTACTTTGTTCACCCTGAGAATATTCTTTTGATCATGATCCATGATGAAACAAAGAAAAGGCAGAGAATTTGAGCCTGATACCATCAGAACGTTTAATGTATTTACACTGAACTTTAATGCCAGTGATTATTACAATATAAACTGACAATCCTGTGAGTTGACAGAGCCTTCTTGACCAAACATTTCACATGTGATGATATCCTAGAGTACATAAAATCTGGAGATAAGCCAAATACAGTGTCACATTTTCCATGTCACAGAAAAACCGCAGAACAGCATATTAACCTGGTAACTAAAGCTTCAGCATCAGTCTGAGGGCAAGAAGCAAGATAAGGATTCATCAAAACAAGAAGAAAATCTAGGGAAAAATGTCAAGCTAGAAACTAAACGTGACTGCCGTATGTAAGTAATGTTAGTGCAATAATGGTAGGGTGGATTGGTCGGACGGGTTTGGGAACTCCACATGCAACCACCTCTTTGTGGTGAGTTCTGGGTTATTTTGTCAATATATTACTTTCATAATTACCAAAATAAGTGAAGAGCTGCATACATTAAAAGGGGGTCAAATTATTTTTTTTACTATTATTTTGAAGCTATTACACTGGAACTTTGAGTTTCAGGCGTAATCCTTTCCCAGAAGCTCGGCTGAAACTTAAATTGTTCAAAAGTCAAAGCAATATTTCCATAAGAAATAATGTAAACCCAATTAATCCATTCCACACACCCAAAATATTAAAAAAAGTACATTTTTTAAAGAATAACTATAGTTTTACATACACAAAATAATTATAAATACATATACTGTACGTAGTATTAAATGACTAATAAAATAGATAAATAAATATTTAAAATCACATTTACATTCCTTTATTGAAGAATTTTGTTGGTGTATGGAAAACAGGGAGGAGAGAGGGAGGACTTATTATTTTTTGGGAAGGGGAACCCCTCACCATAAAGACTTCAGGTATCAAAGCCCTATCTGGGGTTACTTCCTTCTTTGTCTTTTACTGGCACTGGGACCAGCTGAGAATCACTGGTCCCCTGTCGCACAAAAAAATGTCCAGAGAGGGTCTGTTTCTGGCATCTCTTTAGCATTTGTCTGAAATGGGACATGGTTTTGTCACTGAACATGTTGCAGAGATGGCTCGTTTCAGCTTGCTCAGAGTGATATTTCTCAGAAAAAAGCTTGCACCCTACCCACATTGCACAAATCTCCTTAATCTCTGAAGAAGGCACCCCCTTTCCCCCTCCCTCTTCCTCCTCCTCCTTGATGGTTGATTTGTTTTGCCATACATCCTGGCAAGCTCGAGCACACACACACATCACTTTCGTATTTTTCTACAAATTCTTTCTTCAATTCTATCATTTTTTTCACTTTCTTTACCAAAGGGCTGGCACTAGGAAGTTTCTTAGGGCCCATGGTTAATATTAGCAGTCGACTCAATCAACAAGCAAAAAAAACAATGGATTATTGTGAAATGTTTGGATGAACGTGCAGGGTAATGTTCACTCGGGGGGAAACAAAGCAGACTGACTCACAACGCATGCGTGGGATGCTGTGTTGGCGCGGAGGTGAGGTAGGGCGGACAGGTCTGGTATGGGGGCCCGAAACTCAAGGTACTGTTCGAAACTCAAGACAAAATTTGGGGCGAAAAAGTGACCGAAACTCAAAGCGGCCGAAACTTGGGGCAGTTGAAACTCGAAGTTCCACTGTATTTGAACCTGGTTTAAAATAAAAAACTAAAATGTTAATCCTTATTATTAAAATAAAGTGTGATGAAATTTCATTTTTTAATGAGAAATTTGATGTTTTGTATGAAATTTTAATTGCTGGTGGAGGCAGAAGATATCGGATCTACAAGATTTTACACAAGTATTTTTGATGGGTGTGCCACTTTTTTGCACATTACAAAGAGAAAATAAACAAAAGTTAAAAAACACTCTACCCTATAACAATATACGTACTGTATTGTATATCCTTTGATTCTACAGATAATGTCCTTCATTGTTTGTCTTATTCAGTCCACCCATATTACTTGTAATGGAAAACAGCATAAGGATTCAAATAAACAGTTCACTGTGCATGTCTCTCTTCAGTGGCCTTGATACCGGTAGGGCTTTTGATCCAAAGGGAAATGGAGATGCCCTTCCTTGGGCTGACTTTTTAGTGCTTCCCTCTTCCCCAAGGGCTTTGATCATTATGATTTTAGCACCCTCCCATGAATGTAATACAGTTGTGGAAAATTTTGAATTTTCTTAAATTCAGCATGTGTAAATTTGAATAATATAATAATTGTGTATTAAAATGTGATTCTGATTTGACCCTTCAGAAATTTCGAGTGGAGGGACGTGGAACAGTCACCGGGCGAACGGGAGGACGCCATAGTGAAACTGAATGTGTGAACACTGGTCTGTTAATTGTGCAATGTATTCAGGCATCATCGAAGTCCAGTTGGTGTATATCAGCCTCAATCCATAATTTATAAATTGCTGACATGTTCCTCCTGAAGAACTGGGATAGTGTGAAAACCCTTACAATTCAGTTACAAGGACGGAAAATAAGGGACTCCAATTCTTCCCAGCAGCACACCTTAGCTAAGGATGCTTACCAAAAGTATAGTAGTTTTGGTTGGGTATCATAAACTCTAGCTATTAGGGTAGCTTTAGGGTGTGTTACAAATAAAAATTGTGATCCAGTAATTAAATGGAAAGTAGTAATACAAATTTATTTTCTAATAACACTATTGTATTCTGTGTATTGTACTAATATGTAGTTATATTTTGTGTACCCAGCAAGTAAACCAAAATATAGTCCACACAATTTTAATTTACCAGATTAGCTGGTTTTAATTATTGTAATTATTAATTTAATGTCAGGTCTAGCTTTTGTGAGAGTTGAGCAGGCAAACACCAGACGAGCCTGGCCCATGGCCCGGCTCAGAGAGTAGAGAAACTCTCGAAACTCTTCAAAGGTAAAAAGGGAAGGAGTAGTGATGGAGTGTGCATCGAGGGAGTGACAGTTCTGCGACTACTGTGATAGGCCCCACGTACCTTGCCTAGATTACTTGCATGCAATAATTCAGGTAATGCCCTGTAAACCTCATGCAGGTAATTTCTCATAATAATTCATAACAGTATATTTATGGGGAGTGCCAACCACTTTTGAGGTACCTTTTTCGTGATACCTTATAAACCATACTGATTGTCTGGGTTAGTAACCCCTAAAGTTAACAATCTGAATAAATTCATTATTATAAGTAAATGGGTATCTGGGAGTTATCGACTGGTGTGGGTCGCATCCTGGGACAAGGACCTAATTTGCCCGAAATGCTCTGCATAACAAGGGACTTTCTATATAGTAGTATGTCATTGATGTCAGCTAGGCCTGTATACCTTGTACATGTACTTGTAGTAAATAAAGAATTTTTATTATTATTATTATTATTATACTGTGCATTCATGCAATTGCTTAATTCACAGGGGTCATAGAGCGCCTGGAGAATTGGGGGGGTTTTAAACCAAGGAAAGGGAGGATAGCTGCAATTTAGATAAAAAACCCTTCACCAGCATCAGCTCATCACCTTGAAGGGATGTTTAGCCATACTCGTGGGTCTAGTAATGAGAAGTATCACAGCCATTTGCTCTAAAGACAGTGGTCAGAACATAGGTATAAACCTGGCAAGTGACCTGGCAAACCCGCCTCCCTATACATACCAGGAGCTCAACTTTGGTTTTTTGCTGAAGCCATCATTACAGCCGACAGATGTCAAGAGGACTCACAAAAATTATCAATTCATGTGGTAGTACACTCAT